>JAMQGT020013954.1:0-156769 GCA_024447675.2 Pterophyllum scalare
TGGAGTGTGGCAACAGACATGGCAGGTACACGCACCCTGTGCTTACTAGCAAGTCGGGCCATGGATGCCTTCTCAACTAGCTCCGCCTCTGTACTCTACGGCAAGCTTCCCTCCAAATGGGATCCAACTCACCATCCAGAGCTACGTCAAACTCCGTGTGTATCAGCTGCTGGCATCTCTTAGCAATGTTCATTCCAATTATGCCAGGTACCAAGAGGTCTGGCTCCCCATTGTCCCCATCTTTGATTATCAGGAAACCACACTCAGGAATAGTTATCCCGAGGACTTGTACGTCTAGCTCGACATAGCCCAAGTAGGGGAGCGGCAGTTTATTGGCTGCAGTCAGTTTGAGCCATTTAGCAGTACAGTGCATGTCCTCGTCTCCTCCATGGAGGTGGTTCTGAAGAAACCCTCAGTCAGAGTGCTTACGTTACTTCCTGTGTCCAGAATACACCTAAGGGGGACACCCCCTATCTGAACATCTAGTTCAGGACACTTGCCGACAGCCTTTTCCAGAAAACGTTCTTTGGTTAAAATGCTCGCTGAGCCATCTGACTTTCCTCGCATTGCTCGGCTCACAGCAATGGAGGGTTCCCGTTTCCCTGCACCGTGAAACTAGGTGCAGCAGGTGACTGACTTTCTGTCTTCCGCGGGGCAGTACACTGCCTGGCCATGTGTCCCACACCCTCACAACGCAGGCATATGGGCTGACCATCACTTGTATACTTGGGCTGGACCTTAGGTCTACCTCCCTGGTTAACACTCCCTGAGCTGACATTCCGCTCAGTGAGTCCCCGAACTGCATCAGTTAGTTCAGTGATTGCTTTACCCTGCTGTGCAATTATTTTAACAACTTCCTGCAGAGTAACTGCCAGATCAGCTTGTATTTTACTGGTTGAGTCTGTTTTCTCTAATACCTCATCTCTGCTGTCTCCTACCAAGTTTCGGTTTCGTGCCACATTGGTGTTACGGGGCCTGTCTTCAAGTGACCACATTATTGCTTCATCTCTGACATCAAATAGATTAGAGTCAGGCTTCTCTCTAACCAGTTTGCGCAGTCCACGTCTCAGGGCTGAGTCTCGAACCCCCTCAATGAACTGGTCTCTCAGAGCTAGTTGTGAATCAGCTACAGCATTAGGGGATTGTTGGAGAGCAAGATTTAGCAGCTGAGAGAGGGCATGTGAATACTCACGAAAGTCTTCCCCATCTACTTGTCTGCGAGAATAGAAAGCATGAAATAGCTGTGGTGTGGTGCGCTTCTCCCTGAAGGCTTCAGTCAAATATGAAAGCAGGTCAATAGGTTGCTTAGGCTGCCCTCCCATCCGTAATTTGACCTCCTCCAGAGCTGGACCCTTTAGATGTGACAGGATGAAGTCTACCTGCTCCTCTCTCTGTAGACCCCTCACCCTCATTGTTCGCTGCATTTCTTCTATGAACTCATCTACATTGTACACATCTTTTCCAACCTCACCACAGAAAGGTACAACATGTTTTTCTCTTGGGATGTAAACAACAGACCGTGTTTGAACATTACCTAGGTTAGCAATACTTGACATTATCTCATCATGTTTTCTGCCCAGCTCTAGAACCTGTGACTGTAGCTGTGCGACTGGGTTACCTCCATCACTGAACAGAAAAACTGCATCATCCCCACGGCTGGTCCCTGCCGTGGGAGCGGCTGCCCCCACTTCCTCTTCTGACATTCTCAGGGGTCTCTCTTTCTGTGTTCTTATTGAAGTCAATTATCACAGTTATAGCCGTTATGTATCTCTACCGAACAGTCCCAAATAAGTCGAAATCCGTCCTCTCCAACAGCCTCTGATGATGAAGTCGGCACTCCTCCGGAACACCAACAACACACGCAGTTGCCTCCAGGACACCGCTTCACAGCCGTCACCCTCTCTGGCTCTCTGGAGCTGGACTTCCTTTGGCCACTACTGTTGTCTCTGTACACTATGCTTGCACTCACTCTCAGTACAATGAACTCAAAACCTAAAGAGGAATCCCACTTCTGACACCAAGATTAGTGTGGCCCGGTCAGCAAAGGACAGGACTGACACCAAATGAAATTTAATGTGGGTCTTTATTCCACGACTGCACTTATAAGAATAAGAACAGCATTAATTATTTGTTTTGAGGTTAATTAACAAATTTCTCAGTTTTAACAACACGTGTCCCACTTCCTTCAGTCTCAACACCGCTCATGGACAAAGAACTGATCAAAGGCTGCAGGATAAAAACAAAATGGAGGCCTAACCTTTCCTAATGTGCACAAAATCAAATTCCCTATACAGACAACAGTAGTGGCCTCTCTTTCTGATAAAAAAACAAAACAAACAAAAAACAGGAATAAAACAATCAAATACATTCACAGTGTTACAACATGACACTCTCAATAAAGTTATTCTAAACAGTGTTTTATAGCAAAACAGTACATAACACTTCACAGTCATAACGCCAGGAAATAGTCAGTGACTTACTCTGACTCCGGTGGTCAGCCTGTGCTATAACACACCACCTCAGCCTATCACTGGATTTCTCCCCTCTGAAACCAGCAAGAGCACACATACACTCAGTCTCTGAAAATAGCGCACACACCACGCACGCTGGATTACAGTGTTTTTGGTCACTTACGCTGCTCCACTGCTCTGGCTTTCCACACCGTGTGGTGAAAAACAGTTTTCAAGCAGCTTCTCGGCGATCTGATGGCGTTCGGTACATTCGTCTGGTCTCCCGCCTCAGTCCGAAATCTCGCGTGACTTCCGCATTCTCGCGAGACTAACCAGTTCCAGCAAGAATGACAACAATGCTCCACCAGGTGGGGCTATTTACCCCTCTATTTAATCCCTTCCGATTTCACCTGGCTACATAAAACTTTCAATTTATTCTATTTTATTTACTATTTTCTCAAGGCCAGATTTTTTTTTTTTTTTTGCTTTAAATTCATTCATAAGTTTCTCCCAGCAGAGAACATGAAACCTCTCATTTGGAAAATCCTGTGACTCTATCGTGTATATTCCACCAATTGAATCATTTTTCATGGTAACAAAAAATGTAATTGTGAAACACGTCTTAGAAATACTCATTCAGAATGCATCTATATGTCCAACAAATGGACACATACCTTAATGAAATCTATTTCTCTGTTCATCTGTTACTCCCTCAAATGTATTTATGAAGTAACTTGTTTTTGTTTTTACTGTTATGTGTAATTTTAACAAGTGTCAATCATCCACAAATTAATAATAATTATATCCTGGATAAGCAGAAGAGAATGGATGAATGGATATAGGCATTTAAAACAGGGACTAATATTTCACTGTGTTTATAGGTTTGTTGTAAATATAAAAGTAGCAATGTCTGTAATTTTAACCTCATACAGCTGAAAATCTGACAATAGCAGTTATGTTCAGCAGTATTTTCAGAAGCAGTAGATACATCTTTACTCATAGACTGCTGTTTGTTTTCTGTCTGCCACATTGTCTCCTTTTTACTGTATCCTCTCTCTTTTTCTCTCATATACATGCAAACACATACATTCACCCACACAGGGAGACAAAGGTTTTCCAGGAAATCCCAGGTCCCCGTGGGGCACCGGGTCATCCTGGACCAGGTGGTCCTCCTGGGTGGAGGGGACTAAAGGTAAAACTTAAGCTCTTATGACTCTTTCTCATATTAACACATTCTGTATCTTCAGTCCCAATTAGATCTCATGTTTTAACATTTAATAGATAATCTACACTTCTTTGTTTGCCTGCATATTTTTAGTTTAGCTTCTAAACTTTAATATGCAGATCGGAGATTAAGGAATACTCAACATAAAATGTTATAGAAAGGATTAGTCCCACCAAAACACCTTTGATGGTCCTTAGCAATAAGTCTCAGAAAAACAGAAAGCTGGGACCTTATGTTATAGGTTTTTATTTTCTCACCCCTTTTTACAGTACCGTGAAAATAAAGTTTTCACAGGACTTTACAGTCACTTGAAAAACTAAGTACACCACATGATGAGCTTGAAGAACTTTTTCTGAAAGACTTGATAAGTCTCTCACATCGGTCCACTCTTCTCTGCAACGTTGCTTCAGTTCATTGAGGTTTGCAGGCATTAGTTTATGCACAGCTCTCTTAAGGTCCAGCCACAGCATTTCAACACATGTTGAGTTTGGGACTTTGACTGGGTTATTGCAGCACTGATTGTTTCCTTTTTCAGCCATTCTGTTGTAGATTTGCTGCTGTGCTGTCCAGGTGCATGGCCCAATTTGGGCCAAGCATTAGCTGTTAGACAGATGTCCTTCACTCCTGGGAAGACTGTAGCATTGTGTTAATACACACCTGAATGCCCCAGACAAAGCAAACTGCCAAAGTTTCTGCATTTATGTGATCACACAGGTGATGATTAGCTAATCAAGTGCATTTGATTTGCTACTTACCATCTTACTGTAATTCCTATGGAGGCAGCAAGGGTGTGCTTAGTTTTTCACAGGACTGCAGAGCCCCATGAAAAATTTCTTTTTCACATGACTGATTGTGTTACTAAACCTTAAGGATTAATCAAAAGTTTGCCTACTTTGACAGGGAAACACTGGGCCTGATGGACCCGCAGGACCAAAAGGAGATCCGGTAAAACCTTTGCATGTTTGTGTTGATTTTTCAGTCAGTAATACCAACGTGTGTTTTTTAAAAAATGCTATTTTTGCTTCTGTCATTACAGGGACTGGAAGGGAAAGAGGGGTTTGCTGGCACTCATGGCCTACCAGTGAGTTAGCTTATCATGTGATACAAAAGTGATTGTATCTTCTGATTTATGTATCACAGACTTGCATGTTCCTGCAGATGCCCACATATGTCTGTTTTTTACAGGGTGTCCCAGGCTTACAGGGGCCTCCAGGCCTACAAGGGACCCCAGGCTGCAATGGAACAGATGTATGAAAATATTGCATATTAGCTGTGTGTAATGCTTTGAACTGGTTTTTTTTTTTTGTTTTGTTTTGTTTTGTTTTTGTAAGTTACACCTTTTCTAATTTTAAATAACACATTTTTTAAATGTATATAACACCTTAAAAGGATTGTAATTTCACTGCATGTTCTCATCACATTGCTTACCTAAAGGGAGAAGATGGACCTCCTGGTATACATGGCATCCCTGGCCCTGTTGGACTGCGTGTAAGAAACAAACCTCAAACCAATGTTTTTTGTTTTGTTTTGTTTTGTTTTTAATTCTGGCTCACTATACTTCTCAGCAATTTCTCAGCTTTTTTATTTCATTTCATAATGCATAAAATTTTACCATTAATAAATATTTTTGTTTTTCTTTCGACTTTGTTTTTACTTCACAGGGTCAACCGGGTCTGCCCGGACCTAAGGTAAGTAACTGTATGCTATTCCACTCCAAGGCACTTGAACATCTTGAACATCCCTGAACTAATTTCTACTAAATCCAATCTTTTTTTTTTTTTCTTTCATCTATAAAGTTGTCCTTACAAATTAAAATATTACAATTAGAAAGTTTATTATTAGGGCCAGAACTACTGAGAACACTTCATGTTTATTTGAAGGCACCAGAATGCTAGCAATATGTGTTTCTAGTGTGTAAAAGAGCTGACCCTCTAAAAGCATCAGAAACTAAGGTTTCTCCCAGAAACTCTGCCTTAGCATGTGTGTCTGTAGTGTTTGCAGACCCAGTCACCTCTATATGTATCTGTGTGCTGACATTTAGCATTTAACAGATTTCAAATGAACATTTCATGTGATGGTGGCCTGCACCCAGTTTGTGAAAGCTTGTACGCTCTGACAAGAACCCTGAGTTTTTACAGAGGGAGAACTTGCTTGTAAACAGTTCTAAATATTCATGGTCATGTCTGGATCATGGTAAACAACACATTAACAAGCTTGATAAAAACTGTCTAAAAGAGTCTACAGACTCCAACTGCTAACAAGATTTACTAACTGCAACTATAAGGTGCTATTACATTTTTGTTGCATCTGTTTCAAAGGGTGAAGCTTGGGTATCATGTTGTTCACAACCAGGGCCCCCTGGACCACCTGGGAGGGACGGACAGCCGGTAAAATTTTAGACTACCCTTTTAATAATATTTTTTTTATATAATTTTTTATACAAAAAAGCAGTAGTAGATTATATACACATATTTATCTGTTTTTGTACAGCTATGTTTATTTTATATTGAGGGCAAAGTTTCACTGAATTTCAGGGAGATCCAGGTTTGCCTGGATACCAAGGAGAACCAGGGGAACCTGGAACAAGGGGAGCTCTTGTAAGCAAAGCATTTGGAGATTTTTGTAGACGTAATGTGTTTTTAAAAAGTTTTTATGTGATGTTTGACATAACTGTCTGACTTCTTTATGAATAGGGCTTACCCGGTAATCCAGGGGCTCTAGGATCTAAGGTAATGCTGCTAAGATTTAATTTGAGTCTTGTTGTATACATTTAACAGCTTTTATTATGTGATTATGTATTGTCTGTCTAAAAAGTAAAACCACAGCTGCAGGGATTGTGTTTTGGGGTGACTCCTCCTGCCAAAAAGAAGGAGAGGGAGTGAGATCTGTTTGTTTACATAAAAAAATTGCAAATGCATGACTCCATGTTTTAGGGCCAGGAAGGTATCAGTAGTTCCCCAGGACCTCGTGGACTCAAGGTAGTTTCTTTTTCACTATTATTTTGGCAACACTGTACCATAACTCATTCTGACAGTTTCTTTTATACATTATGTGCATAATGTCTTTTTATTTTCAATGAGGGTGACTTTAAGTCTTATTATGTAGGGGAGACAAGGCCCACCAGGCCCACCAGGACCAAAAGGTCGGATCAAAGAGCTCGTCTCAGGGCGTCTTGTGTTAGAGGTACAGTGACAGTTGCACTTAACACTCTTTAACTGACTTGTCACCATGCTTATGTTTCACACGTCGAAATGACCCAGCAATTTCATTTTTCACAGTGCTCACTCACAGTGTGAGCTGAATAGTTTCCAACTTTTGCAGTGACTGATTGAACAGCCGGGTTTCACACAACCTGCACTTACTGTAGCTAAGGTCAGCTGACAGGACAAGAAGATAAAATTCTTTTAGTAACTGGGAGACGTGATAGAAGCCAAAGGAGGGGAAAGAATGGCCTAAATGACCTTAAAGCTCATAAGGTGCCAATATGTTTATGGTGGCAGTTTGAGAAAAGATCACAGCCCCCCACCAGAACTGCTTGGCTTCATCCTCTTCTAACTGAAAATACCCAAAACATTTCAAGGCAACTGGGAAAGCAGACAAAATATACTGCCATGTTTGAAATCAAAGATCTGGACTTTCTAATGTCTTTCTAAAGTGATTAACAGGGAAAGATACAAAAAAAAATGATGCAAATTGAAAAACAAATTGAATACAGACATAATATTTAGAATACACTTCTAAACATGTGGGCCCTGAGCTGCACTTTCCACAGTCTACCACTCTAAGAAACAAGTGTTGTTACTGAAATAATCAGAACATAACCAGAGGTTTTATTTATTTTTAATTAGGGGATAAAAGGAGATAAGGGAGATATGGGAGAAAAAGGCTGCAAGGGTTCACTTGTAAGTACCTCTTTAAAATTCAAGACAATTTTATGACAGTCACTCATTTTAAAATGAACAGAGCTTTGTGATTCTTATCCTTAGTTTAATCTCTTTACAGGGAGACCCTGGATATGGCATTTACAGCAGAGGAGCACGAGGAGACAGAGGACTGCCAGGTCCAGAGGTAAGACACCGTTCATTCTGGGTTTTGACCTTTCCCATCTGACTCTGTGCACAGAGCATATGGCATTTGGTGTAATGATTTATTGTACCTGTTATGCCACATTTTTCTCTATATATATATATGGCATTTTTTTCAGTTGTTCCCTTTGTACCAGCAACACTATGAATAGCACAAGAAAGGGGATGATCAGCAGAGGGCAGTGATGCAACATTAAACTCAACGTGATTTTCCATCAAAGAGGAGAGAAAAGACCCTCATTGTTAATCTACATTTTATTCATCATTCCATCAGAATTATTTTGCCAAGACAGCAACAACCAGCATGTGTCAAACCTAATTATATTGCACAGTTTTATTACTAGCCCCGTGAAGCTCTCTTTTTGGGCCATCTCAGTTCGAGAACGATGGCAGCTGCTCTGAATCAAAGTAAAAGATGGTGCTGCATAATCTTGTCATGATTTCAGACTAAAGTGGATACAGCACTGCAGTACTTGTGAGGCCCCTCAAAAGGCCCAACAGTGATATGGTCAATCTGATAGTCTTCTCCCATGTAGTAAATTAGAAGTCACTCCATCAAAGTCCCCAAACCGGACTTGGAATAAGAACTCTTAGAATGACTTGAAATTATCACGACTAATCATCAAAAGCCAATATAGTATTGTGCATTGTGACTTGAGATTAAGTGTTTTGCTTTCATAGATTTATTTTTATTTACTTATTTGAAGGACAATTTTAATTCAATTCAATTCAATTTTATTTATATAGCGCCAAATCACAACAAACAGTCGCCTCAAGGTGCTTTTTATTGTGGGTAAAGACCCTACAATAACAGAGAAAACCCAACAGTCAAAACGACCCCCTTTGAGCAAGCACTTGGCGACGGTGGGAAGGAAAACTCCCTTTTAACAGGAAGAAACCTCCAGCAGAACCAGGCTCAGGGAGGGGCAGTCATCTGCTGCAACTGGTTGGGGCTGAGAGGAGAGAGACAGGACAAAAGACATGCTGTGGAAGAGAGCCAGAGATTAATAATAATGATTAAATACAGAGTGAAGTATAAACAAGTAAATAAAGGTGAATGAGAAGAAACAGTGCATTATGGGAGCCCCCCCTCAGCAGCATAACTAAGGGGTGGTTTAGGGTCATCTGATCCTGCCCTAACTATAAGCTTTATCAAAAAGGAAAGTTTTAAGCCTAATCTTGAAAATAGAGAGGGTGTCTGTCTCCCGAATCCAAGCTGGGAGCTGGTTCCACAGACGAGGGGCCTGAAAGCTGAAGGCTCTGCCTCCCATTCTACTTTTAAGTATCCTAGGAACCACAAGTAAGCCTGCAGTCTGAGAACGAAGTGCTCTATTGGGGTGATACGGTACTATGAGGTCTTTTAGATAAGATGGGGCCTGATTATTCAAGACCTTGTATGTTAGAGAAGATTTTAAATTCTACTCTAGATTTAACAGTGAGCCAATGAAGAGAAGCCAATATGCGAGAAATATGCTCTCTCTTTCTAGTACCTGTCAGTACTCTAGCTGCAGCATTTTGGATCAGCTGCAGGCTTTTCAGGGAGCTTTTAGGACAGCCTGATAATAATGAATTACAGTAGTCCAGCCTAGAAGTAATAAATGCATGGATTCGTTTTTCAGCATCAGTCTGAGAAAGGATGTTTCTAATTTTATAAATATTGCGCCAATGTAAAAAAGCCATCCTACATATTTGTTTAATATGTGCATTGAAGGACATATCCTGGTCAAAAATGACTCCAATTTTACCCATTTTTATACAATTTTACCCATTTTTATTTTACATCAAGACAAGCACCTCGCAACTGCAGTCTAAAAATTGTATGTTTGGAAAAAATAATAATAATGTACTGAAAAAATAAATGAAAACATGTACTTGATCCTAATAAACTCAAGAAAACAGAAACTTATGAATCCTCATGCTTTTATTTAATTGTCCTTGCAGGGAAAGCCGGGAAAGGATGGTGATCCTGGACTAGCTGGGTTTGAGGTACTGTACTGCTGTGCTATAAGTATTTAAGTATTTATGAGTATGGATGCATGGCTGTTGAATACAATATAGTTCTATTTAGGGAAGGCCTGGCCCCCGAGGTGATCCAGGATATCCAGGGATGATAGGAATGGTGGTCAGTCGTTCTTTCTTTCTATTTCTCTTTTTAACAATATTTCAGATCTTTAAACTCTTTAAAATTTGTATTTATAAAGCAAAGTATTAAGACAACCCCCTGAAGGTTGCATAAAACCAAAAAAAGAGAAAAATATCATATGGAAAAATGTTCTGTATCACACGTTGTTTGCATACTCTAACACATAGGGTGAAAAGGGAAATAGGGGTCCGCCAGGTCCGAGTGGAGCGGTGAGTTTATGACAATTCCTTATTTGATAGACAAACTGCTACGTTAGTCTTTGTGATCAGACAGAATCTATTCTCGTGCATTTTAAGTGAATCTGAAAATGCCTGTTGTTCCAACATGCCCCTTGTCATCTTGTGTACAGACATATTTGACTGAGTCAGTCAAAGGATACAGGGGAGATCCTGGTCCTCCAGGCCCACCTGGACTTCCTGGGCCTCAGGGTAAATAATACTCTGTAATATTTTATTTCTCAAAAAAGAAATAAAATCAGAATAGCAAAGCCTTAAGTCAAAGGCTGCGCCAGTTATAAGTTGACTTAAAATAAAAAAAAAATCTGTTCTTTACTGTAGCAAACATGCCAATCCAGAAATAACATAAGTATTACTCTTTTCTCAGGTGTTGTGGGATTTCCTGGACCACAAGGACCTCCAGGTATGAAGAAAGGTTGTTATTCTCATTCATTTCTGACTTCATCTACATGTTAAGTTTATTTTGTGAAGCTTGCCCATGGTCTAACACTTCACCCTGCACAGGCGATAAATTAGGGAATTCTGTGCCCGGCCTACGTGGTCCTCAGGGCTTTCCAGGCCCAAAAGGTGAACCTGGGGAGCCTGGGGTTAGTTATATCAGACCTCCAGGTCCAGATGGGGATCCTGGTGATCAAGGACCTCCTGGGGATCAGGGCCCACCTGGAGCCCCTGAAGACAGAAGTATGTAAAAACTTTCTACCAAAAATCCTCCAAACACTATGACTTCAAATACTAACAGTACGCCTACCTTGCGGTTCAATATTCTCTTTCAGTAAGAGCAGTTGTTATTTCAAACACCATGATAAACAAAACAGACCACTTTGAAAGTTTTCGGTTATCCAGATCTTTAACTTAACTTTAACTTGGCTTTGTCCAGTCTTTAACGCTAAGTGTTTCTGGGAGGCACAATGTAAGATGTGAGATGCTAATTTGCATTTTTAAGGGACGCATAAATGCAGTAATGGCAAAATGTAGAAATTTTGGGAATGTGTAATTAAGAAAAGTAACAATGTTTGTTGTTGCTTTTAGCTAACAGGGTTATCAAGGGCCTGCCAGGAATTAAAGGAATGAGGGGACTGCCTGGACACAGTGGTTATGATGGGGTGTTTGGAATGAAAGGTGGAAAATTAATTTAATGCATTACATTATGTTCCATTATAGTTAATATTGAATGTTTATTTCACATTGGTAATGACTTACTTTTACTAGCAAACAAATGTATTATGTGCAGATGACATTACAAATGGCAGTTAATACAGCACTTTTAATCTCATAAATGAAATTATATTGTGCAATAAATGAGATTCCCAAAATAATATTCATTTGTTTGTACAGGACAAAAGGGGGAGCCCTGTTATGCATGTACTGGATCAGGACTCCCAGGGCCACCAGGTCCTCGTGGTGAATCTGGCTTTCCTGGTAACAAGGACTGCATAACACATGAATTCTACTCTATCTGACTTACACATGCAAATGCAGTTTTACTGTTAACGATAGAGAGCAAATAGGATTTAAAACTGGATTGTGGCCTGTTTCTCTCACTCAGGCTTTAATCAGCCTCAAGGTGATAAAGGTGATCCTGGTTTCCCAGGACCTAAAGGCTTACCTGGAAGACCTGTAAGAGAGCATATCTTGAAAATTTGCTTTGCTTTTGTTGTTGTTTTCTTTACTCCTGTAAACATTTGAAATTAATTCCTTTCCAAAGGGTCCAATTGGTGAGGCAGGTTTTCCAGGTCCAAAAGGAGAGAAGGGAGACTCATATTCCTATGGCACTGCTGGGCCAAAGGGAGAAAAAGGAGACCAGGGACAACCTGGGAGGCATGGGGATCCAGGCTTCTCTGGACCTCCAGGAATACCAGGTCACAAAGGCAATCCAGGGCCTCCAGGGGATCCAGTGAGAAATTGTTCACAGATCTGAGCTTTACATGACATGTTATATCAAATGTCAGGTGTCACATTTGATGCGTTAGACTTTTTAACATGTACAGGAGCCAACCAAAAGAAATTTTAATTTCAATTCTGCCCACTCTAGTATCTCTTCCCTGGTGAGGGGGAGAACGTGGACTCCAAGGCCCACCAGGCCCTTTAGGCAGGCCAGGTCCAGCTGGCTACCCTGGACCACCAGCTTATGGACCTGCTGGACTTCAAGGACTTAAAGGAGATGATGGGGTACCTGGTTTGCCAGGGGAACCAGGAATTCCAGGTGAAGGATATATATATATATATATATATATATATATATATATATATATATATATATATATATATATATATATATATATATATATATATATATATATATATATATATATATATATATATATATATATATATGACTTTTTTCAGATCCTCATATTATTTTGCAGATAGATAGATAGATAGATAGATAGATAGATAGATAGATAGATAGATAGATAGATATAGATTCACACATCCCTTTTTCATTCTCTCCTTGATTGGTAGGACAAAAAGGGGAACCTGGCCTCTTATACAATGAAGGACTTCCTGGGCCACCTGGATCAAAGAGGTCAGCCAGGCTCACCTGGAAGCTCAGGTAAGTATGTGTGGATGCATAGGTCAATGTATATGGTGTATGCATTTTTTATATCATTAAAAAAAATCCAGGTTATCCAGGGCCACCAGGTTCTCATGGACCACCGGGTATGCCAGGCCAGAAAGGAGAACATGGTCCAGTGTCATTTCCTGGAGTGCCGGGGAGGCAAGGACAAAAAGGTAATCAGTTCTGTGAAAATATGCAAAAAAAAGCTGCATATTTATAAACACATAACAGATTCGTATGTCCTTGGCAATGAGGTTACTTTGATTGTCTTGTAACTTCAAAATGAAATGAGAACTGGTTCCAGTCATTGCTAATGCATCATTTATATTTTTACTGATGTGCATGTGTCTTTCAGGTGACAAGGGTCAACCAGGTCCCCGAGGCCCTCCAGGCAGGGGTTTCCCAGGTCAGCCAGGTCTAGAAGGCCCTCCTGGTCAGCCAGGACCAAAGGTTAGAAACAAATTTGATGTATAGTGGATACAGTAGTAGACATTTTTATATGACAAGTCAAGTGCCTGTATGGCACTGTACTAGCCTTTACAGGAAGACATAAAAGTTAAAAAGGTATTAAGTATTATTAATTAGCATTTCCTCATGTGATGTAAGTTCTTTGTGGTAGGAGATCAGACAATGAGAGATGAGAAAGAGTTATAATTTGGGAGACACTCTTTTCTGTTTTCTTGCTGAGAAACCAATGAAATGATTATGCCACGCTCTCTAAATGGTAAATACCAGTGGCTTTTCTTTATTAAGTTAAAGACCTGGAAAATGAGCAAACATTATACCTTGCAGTATAATGTCATTCTGGAAGCATTAAGGAGTGAATGTGAACATTAAGGAGTGAATGTGAACATATAAACAATGTGCTGTATATTTCTATTATCAGGGTGATAGTGGCCCTGGATACCCTGGATCTCCAGGCTCTCCGGGGCTTCCAGGTGAAGACGGAGATCCAGGACCCACAGGTGATCCTGGGGCTCCTGGCCTACCTGGAAATCCAGGGTTTAATGGCAGTCCTGGTTTTCAAGGAGAAAAGGGTACTTATGTACACTAAAACTGTAACCCCCCCCCCCAAAAAAAGACATAATATGATACTAACTTACAATATTTATGTCTTTGCTACATTATTTCATGTTTTATGGAGGGATGTGTGTGTGACCTTTATGTAGGTTCTATGGGGCTTCCAGGACTACCTGGACTGCCTGGTAACAAAGAGTCATGTAAAGGCTTGCCTGGACCAAGTGGAGAACCAGGACCAAGTGGTTATCAAGGACTTCAGGGTTAGTATATGCTAAAGTCATGTGGTGTACTTTACTATCAGCCTTGAAAGACGATTGAAAGTAAAAGGTAAAACGTTTGCTAATATCCCCCTAATTTAATGAACAAATACAAATAATCAGATTTTTTTTTTTATTATTCTATATTTCCATTGCTTCTCACATTTTTGTGTGTTTGTTTTTGTTCTTGTTTGTTTGTTTGTTTTTTGTTTGTTTGTTTTGTATCTCTGTTCTAGGACCTAATGGCTTTACTGGTGAGAAGGGAAATACAGGTTTGCCTGGGTTTGGACTTCCTGGCCCTGCTGGTGAACCTGGGCTCCCTGGGCCATCAGTGGCAGGTTCACATGGGCACCGTGGACAAAAAGGAATCAAAGGAAAAAATGGCTTACCTGGTCAACCAGGTAGCATTTGTCTTCTGAAAGGCCAATCGTGTTTTAGTTCATCAGTATACAGTACCAGTCAAAAATTTCTTTCACCAATTCATATGAACTGAGTGTGTCCAAACTTTTAACTGATACTGTACAATAATTAAAAAGTCACTGTTTTCATGTACATGACTAATTGTGATGTTAAAGACATCAAAAGAAGTTTTAAAGTTTTACAATGTTTTTATTTTTATCAAAGCTTATTTTGAAGCATTCCACTTGGCTTTTGTTAGGACCTAAAGGAAACCCTGGACCAGATGGATCATCAGGATATGGATCAGATGGATTGCCTGGAATTACAGGCCCACCAGGTCAAAGAGGTAAACACACACACACACACACACCTTCAGTGCTGTGTACATATACTGCATTAAAAAAATTAGAGGAACACTTTTTATTCAAATTAATCAGAGTATGCAGGCACTTGCTGAAAGAAGGAACTGATGCCATTGACTGCCCCCCATGCTGGCCTGACCTAAATTCAACAGAACACCTCTGGGACATTATGTTTCAGGCCATCAGAAGTCATCAGATGTTTCACCTCAGACTGTCCAGGAGCTCAGTGATGCCCTGGTCCAGATTTGGGAGGCGATCCCCAGGACACCATCCGTTGTCTCATTAGGAGCATGCTCCACCATTGTTAGGCATGTGGGGGGCCATGCAAATTACTGAGTATTATTTGGAGTTACTGCAGTGACATATCAGCAAAATGGAGTAGCCTACCAGATCATTTTTCCACTTTGAATTTCAGGGTGTTTTTGAGTTCAGGCCTCTCGAGGCTGATAATTTTCATTTCCATCAAACCCGGTGGCATCCTTTATTTCCTAACACACTACCCAGTCCATATCATTATATACATCCAGCATTATTGTTTTCCCATTGAGATATGATGTGTTTTCAAAGTGTTCCTTTATTTATTTATTGAGCATTTGTTGGAGGTGTGGCAAAAACAAAAGCATAAAAAGCATAATAGCAAATAACAGACATCCACACTAAGCAAAGCAATAAAGAAATAATCTAGGAGCAATAATAGAGTAGAAGTGTTGTTGTTCTCCTTTAATCTTTTTTTTCTAATCTTAATCTTCAGTAATCTTTTTAAATCTTTTTTAAGTCTTTTCTTTTTCAGTAGTGGTAATCTTCATAATTTTAGAAGAAGCTTTGATAAATACCTGTTTCCGCTTTTTAAGTACAAAGTAGCTATTTTTTATTACGTATTGTTTTAAAGTATGCAAAGCTGTTTAGTAGTAGATAAGTGAGAGGAAGTTTAAGTACGGAGTAGTTCTATGCTGTGTTTATTGCTTATTGTTTCATGTATAGCAGTAGGTAAGTGGCAGGAAGATGAGGGAGAGTTGACTAGGGCTATGAGTTTTGTTTTTGCCACACCTCCAACAGCAGTATATTATACTCATTTAATAAACATAAAAAACAAAGTTAAGCCATGTAAGATCTGAAACAAAATGATAGTTTTTACCTCTGTGTTGGTGATTTATTAAAACTGTGATTCATATGAAGCTGGTAAAGTTACAGCTGCCATGACTATTTGCAGGTGACCCTGGTCCAGATGGAGCCAGAGGTCCCCCAGGTCCGCCTGGTAATATGGGGGACCCAGGGTCCAAAGGTGTGAAAGGAGCACCATTAAATTTCAGCAGGTTCCCAGGGGACTCTGGTCAACCAGGTACATTTTTCAGTAAAATCTTCTCAGAAAAATATTCTTTTACAACCCTTGGTGTTGGTGAGATTTTTCACAAAATATCAAGTGTTTAACAGATATTAGTTTAAATAACCGGTGATACTATTTGTCTGCTGGTTTTTTGTTTTAAGTCCCTATTATATCAGGACAGGGCAATAAGTAAGATATGCGGATAATATTTTAAAGTCGAACTGTATTGTGTAAGGTCAACCTGGTCTAGCTGGTCCCTATGGAGATCCTGGAAGAAATGGAGCAAAAGGCTTGAAAGGAAAAGTGGGCACACCAGGGGATCCTGGACCAAGAGGTCTGAAATCAGCTTAACATTCACAGTGATTAATCAGTATTTTGGTTTGTAAATCTGACATATACACATGGTGAAAATCTGTGTATCTGTATGTCCGCAGGACTCCCAGGTGATCCAGGTCTAGACAGATCAGTGATATCATCAGGGATTCAAGGACCTCCCGGAGCCCCAGGAGACACAGGACCCAGGGGACTTCAAGGTAAGTCCTGCATTTTATTACAAGTTAAAGTCCTCCACAAATTAAGGGCATGTTTGGTCATCATGCTCTTGAATGCTCACTGTTCACTGTGTAGAATATTTCATTTTAAAATCTCTACTACTAAAAGAAAAACAAAAAAAAACTTAAACTAATAAACTCTAAACTTAAAACTTAACAACATATGCAAAACTTCAGTTTTTACAAATCCCTTAAAAAATTATTAATAAATTACCCTTTCAGTGCACAGTTTTTATGCACTGAGAAAACTGCAAGATTCTTCCAAACTGCAAGCCAATAATAATAATAATAATAATAATAAACCACACTCCTTTCTCTTCTTTGTTTCTAGTTAACAAAGACTAAGTGGAAAAGAACACAGTCAGTGAATTGACACTATTTAAATTCTGAGTAAGACCAAGTAACCCTCTTCAGATTCTGAATTGATTGGTGGCAGTAACAATGAGAATCTGAATCACGAGATTTCAGAACATTACTTGCATCCTTTACTAGTGTGATCTGGAACCTTGGAGCCTGCATTGCACAAATATTGGGAATCTAAGAGACTCATGCAAGAGACAATAATGGTTTTTTTTGTGTGAAAAAATAATTATTAATATTATAGTGGTGTAGTTATTATAAAGTGTTACCAAGCATTTAAATCTGCCAGGGGCCAAGGGAATTAAAGGAGACAGAGGAATCCCTGGAAGACCAGGCCAAGATGGTGATCTGGGTAAAACTGGTTCCAAAGGAGCTACTGGGGACCCAAGCTACTCTGGATATGGACCACCTGGACCAGTAGGCCAAAAGGTAGTGATGACGGATCTAAATGTTTCTGATGCAAAAGAGCAGAGTTCAGCATGGTAAATAAATACAAGAATGTATGTAATATGAAACAAATAATTTCATCATTAGGTTCTTTCTCCCACTTTCTTTATTCCCCTTTCTGTCCTCAGGGTGAACCGGGATTAATTAATGCTAATGTGATGAAGGGTCAGAAAGGACAACCTGGAATCACAGGACCTGAAGGTTTACCAGGAATATTTGGTCCCAGGGGAGACCCAGGACCTACTGGACCAAATGGTACATACAACTGATAAACTATTATTAGGAAGTTTTAACTTTCTACCTCTCTCCCCAACTCACTCTCTTCCCTCCTTTCTGTCTCAGGTTCCCCAGGCTATCAAGGGCCAAAAGGGTCAGATGGCCCTCCAGGGAGCAAAGGGCATCGCGGACCTAATGGACCACCAGGCAAAGTCCTTTTAATTATGGCTACACAAGGAAACTTTTTTCACCACATATTTTTAAAGTGCAACCCACTGTGTTAATGTTGGGATGACTTGAACTGGTCAAGTAGTACTATTCATTGTTTATTTATACTTAAAGTTTAATTTTAGTGTACTTTTTAAAAAAAAATCTGTTTGCCTCAGGTAATGCGGGTCCAAAAGGTATAGGAGGATTTCCCGGTCCTAAAGGCAGCCAGGGCTCAGATGGGATTCCTGGGCCACCCGGGCAGAAAGGGGAGACTAGTAAGCCAAATACTGCATAAAAATGTTTGTGTGTCTCTTTGAGATCATGCATAATCCTATATATTAAGAACCTGTAAGTATTCGATGAATGCTTTTCCTTTTGTCTAAACTGAAACAAGCCTGTAGAACCGCTACCTCATTGATAGCTATTGGAACCCTAAAAAGGGTATAGTCAGATTCACCTGCCCTATTATCTCTCCCCTCTTTTCTGCAGTCCTGACAGGAGGGACGCCTGGGAACCGTGGTGACCCAGGTCAGCCAGGTGAGTCACACATTAGTCACACTATCCTCTAAAGCAGTTACATTTTTTGATATTTATTGTTTTGTGTGTGTGTGTGTGTGTGTGTGTGTGTGTGTGTGTGTGTGTGTGTGTGTGTGTGTGTGTGTGTGGGTGGGTGGGTGGGTGGTGGTGGTGGTGCTGGCTTAAAATTTGCACTCAACTAGACCCTTCCAAAGACCTGATGTATTTACCTACTAAAAAAAAACAATGTAATACACATGGTATAAGTTAAATAATGAGAGTTGAATGTACCAACCAACAAAGCCCTTTATTAATTGATGTACTTGTATATGATATCAAACAATGCAATATTGAAAGCCTGTTGCATTGGACTACAGGTTGTATGCAGTAATTCCTTACTGATTCATCATACTAATTCTTCTTTCCACACTATAGGTCCTCCTGGAATTCCTGGCCTTCCTGGTTTGTCTATTACAGGGAGTCCTGGACTAATGGGAGACAAAGGAATTCCAGGTCCACATGGTATCCCTGGTCCAAGAGGGCCACCAGGAAGTGAAGGGGTATGTCTTCCTGGGTTTAAAGGAGACCCTGGCCATCCTGGAAATCCTGGCAGGAAAGGTTAGCATCGACCAGATAATTTGTCAGTCCAAATTATAATTTGAGATTATGTAATTTGGTCACCATATGGATGTTACTTGCATGCCTATTACAATAGGCCGCTTAATTACCTATATATATACATATATAACCATCATCAATCCCTTTCTAATCTCAATGTAGGCTACCCTGGTCCACCTGGGCCTGCAGGTATTGCAGTGCCTGGACTAAAAGGAGAAAGAGGTGACCCAGGTCTTCCAGGAAGCCCAGGCAATCCTGGGGAACCAGGAGATCCAGGCTTGCAAGGACCACCTGTAAGTTATTACAATACTTCTTTTCTGACAAATGACTAGAAAACGTAGAAGGATTTTATTAGTTCTGTGTTTTGTATTAAAATTTGTGCTTTACAGTTGAGGTAATATTCTTTTATCAAGCCTAGGTTTCAAAAATGGCAAGACAAAATGTCTGCTGGCAGTGCTCACAAAATCACTTTTATCATTTTTCGCTATCATTCTTCACATCAAATTAAAACTGATATTTTGTACAAAGTACCAAGTCTTCAAACTCTCACTGCAATGCTTGGAGTCCAATCTTTCCACTTCCCTTTGCCTCCCCCAGGGTAAAAAAGGCATACCTGGAGGCCCAGGGGTAAGAGGTGACCCAGGTTCTCCTGGATTCCAGGGGCCCACTGGTAATCTATCTTGAATTCCTACCCCAGAAAAACCGCAGCTGGTTTAGTTTCTCACAATACATTTGAAACACACATGATACAGAAAAAAGAGAGAAGAAAAGTAAGACTTATGAAGATTCATTTTATGTTTTGTGATACTTAACAAGCTGAAATTCATGCATCACTACAGTAAGATGATCCCATTAAAATCTTTTTTTTAAATTTGCTTTAGGTCACATGGGAGACCCTGGAAACATCCCTGGCCCTCCTGGTCCGCCTGGGCCCACAGGTTTTCCTGGATTGCCAGGTGAGACAGTACTTGATGAGCTTGGTATTATATATTTGGGGAAATAGCTTTCTAATTGCGCCTGCTTTATACCTAAAGGCCGTAAAGGTGAACCCTCATTTGGCAGAGTGATATATGAACGAGGACCTTGTGGCCCTCCTGGTGCCACTGGTATATGTGGACCTTCAGGAAGAACTGGTCCACCGGGACTACCAGGCCCTCCAGGTTAATATTTTTAGAGTTAGTCCTTGTTGTTGTTGTGCCTTATGTAATAAGTGATATTAGAACTGTAAATTTTGCCACTGAACCTTTCTTTCCCAGGCCAGCGTGGCGCCAAAGGAATGCAGGGTTTCGGCCCACTTGGCCTGCCTGGATTGACAGGTCGCAAAGGAGACAAAGGAAGAGCAGGGCTGCCAGGTGTGTTCAAGTGTTTTGGTTGAAGTGTGTGTTTGTGTACACTCATAGGACTCCAATAACACTTGATATCAAATAATAATGCAAACTTCAGAGTATTTCAGTGCCCTATGAAGGGTTAAATGTTGTGCAAATTATATTAATTGCCTCTCAAAAATACATACAGATCATGGTGCACATGTTGGTGCAGTGGCAAAACCATTAAAACAATCCAATCCACTGTGTGGATAAGATCTGTAAGGTAATCAGTAAGTGGAAAAAAAATCTCCTCTCAGTGAAGATACCTACCATTGCATATAAAACAGATCCTTAGTGCATCAGTGGCATCTAGTAGTGACAGGCTCTAAAACACCCCCCCAGCAGACACCAAAAACACCCTTGAACAAAACTGCCCACATGATATCATTTCATTGTACATTTTGTTCTTCACTCTGCAGGTCCAGATGGCAGACCTGGCGCTCCAGGTCGCAAGGGTCCTCCAGGTCTGCCCGGCAGAGTTGGTCTAGGTTATACCCACAGTTTCCTGATAGCCAGGCACAGTCAGAGCATTGACCCTCCTGAATGTCCTCGTGGCACCAGCTTTATCTACAATGGTTACTCTTTCCTTTTCATCAATGGATACAAGAGAGCTCATGGCCAAGACCTTGGTAGGAGCACTGAAAGCACTGCACCTAGAAGTGATATGTACACTCTGCATGATTAAAAAAAAACATATATCTGTTTTACTGATAATTTAAATGGTCTCTCAGGCACCACGGGGAGCTGTCTGCCTCATTTCTCTACCATGCCTTTCCTGTTCTGCGACACTGAAAATGCCTGCCGCTATGCTTCTCGTAATGACTATTCATACTGGCTGTCCACTGATACACCCATGCCTATGAACATGGTTTCCATCACAGGGGAAATGCTGAAATCCTACATTAGCAGGTGGGATGAGAGTGCGCATTAAAAAAAATCTCTCAAATTAATTCAATTTAGTGTGATTATCATTAACTAAAATTGCCCCCTACCTCTTGTCTTACATGGAACACAATAATATGTATACCTGTTCAGGTGCACAGTGTGTGAAACCACCTCCAACATCATAGCCATCCACAGCCAGAGAACTCTGATACCAGAATGTCCTAGAGGCTGGGAATCACTGTGGACTGGATACTCCTTCATCATGGTAAAGAAACCAGTCTTTTTTTTTCTTTATCACTAGATCTTGTTATATGCCATTTCTCCATGTAATTCCACTCCTATTGTCTGTTATAGCAAACAGGTGCTGGAGCAGAGGGATCCTCCCAGCCCTTGGTTTCACCTGGCTCATGTCTAGAAAATTTCCGCCAATTGCCCTTTATAGAGTGTCACGGCAGGGGGACATGTAACTACTACCCTGATTCCTATAGCCACTGGCTGGCCTCCCTCAACCCCAACAACATGTTCAGGTGAATTATTCACTTCTCTGTTTACACATATATTGCTTTGCTTTCAGTTTAATATTCAATATTCAACACACAGTGCCGTTCTAGAGCAGGGATCCTAAAATCCAGGCCTCGAGGTTTTAGATGTGTCCTTGGTCCAACGCACCTGAATCAAATGGCTGAATTACCTCCTCAGTATGCAGTCAAGTTCTCCAGAGTCCTGCTAATCACTTCTAAATTTGACTCAGGTGTGTTGAAGCAGAGACACATCTGAAACCTGCAGGACACTGGACCTCGAGGCCTGGATTTGAGGATCCCTGTTCTACAGGCTTCCCAATCCAGAACAACACCAAACCTCTACTTTGAATTTATTTATTAGTACTTAATATTGTCTCTGTGTGTTGTCCTCCTACAGTAAACCAGTACCTCAGACAGTGAAGGAACCTTTCCTAGAAAGTGTCATCAGCCGTTGTCGAGTCTGCAGAAAAACAGGGCAGCATGGTGAAGGGTCCAGAAACTAAGGGCAGTTTTTAACTTTCACTAATTTGGCTTTCAGATGGATGAAAGTCTATAAAATGTAAAAAAAAAAAAAAAAGTGAGGTATCTCATATAAGTGAGCTAAATAGTCTATTTTTCATTTCATTGTGTTGATGTTGGGCTTAAAAGCGGGGGTTAAAGTGGGATTTGGCAGGTAAGGGAACCCTAAGATCTGGAGAGGTGATGCAGCATTGGGGAAGGAATTACTAAATTAGCTGTATAATCCTTTGTATTGTTAGTGCTGGTAGAATTTTCTTTGTGTACAGGCTGATCTGATGTTTACTGGTCTTTGTGGATTTAAGTGAGTGAATTCAACAAGATAGAAAGCTGATTTTACAGGAGTTGTCATGATTGCTTCCCAACCCTTACACAATACAAAGCTAGTATAACAGGTGAAGCATCATCAGCTTAAATTTGACTATACTTGATATTACCGAGACGTGACCATGGAGCACCAGTCTAATATAGTCCTTTTGTAAACTGTACCAAGGTAGTGCAGATTAACCAGTATAGCCTGCACTACACTGCAGTAAACTGCCTAGTATTGTCATACAACACACAAATGAGTACATGACATTTAAGTTTTAAATTTCTAGTTTGTCAAATGTCAGTTGCTAAACCTTACCTTTTAAAATAAATTCCCATCTTCCTCTCCTGTCTATTTTTTTTTCTTACATCCATTTCTCAGTGAAGTTATTACATTAAGGCTTTCTTACTCCCTGGGAAGAGAAGCAGGTTTACCTTTGGCTAGCAGACAGATTCAACATCACATCTATAACAGTTGTGTGTTTTCTGATAGTTGTTGAGCTGTTTGAAAACTGGAATCTAATTGGCTATTACCTCCTGCATCACAAAAGCTACTGCATTTATGCTTATTCCTATTCTGCAGAGTTAGCCAAGGCTTTACTGACATCCTCAACATGAAGGCATGACAGGGAAGAGGAGGAAAAAACAATCTGTTCAGGGAGTTTTCACATTACTTTCTGATTTTCTCTGTCTCTCCAGAGGCAATACCAGTGTGCAGCACACAAAACAATAAGCTGGCTTTGTATTATTTGTAGTATTTTGTGATTTAATTATTGAAGGTGCTGATTGGGAATCATTCCAGCCCACTTTAACGCATGCCTGTAAGTCCAAAACCAAATTACATTCACATGTGGCAACAGTTGTTTTAAAATAAAAGCTCCAGTGATCTTGTACCTTTAGCAAATGTGTGCATAACATCTTCTGCTGTGGTAGGGTGCAATAAATGTATTATTCTAGTGATACACATTAGCTCTGTGGTAGCTAATAACAATGCTAATAAATGTGGTATCAGTTACAGTAATAAAAAATAGTAAATATAACAAACACACTACTCAAGTCATTTCTACACATCCGACTTTAAAGGGTTAATGACTGCAGACACTTTTTCATCCCCACAGATGTACACAAATGTTATATATCTGTCCCACTTTCTTGTTCTTGTCTCTTCATATACAGTACCGGTCAAAACACTGACCAGTACTGTATAATGGTATAATGTCATTTAGGTCAACATGCAACAAATTTCAAGTAATTTCAGAAGATTTGTTGAATCCAGTCGATGAATGAATAACTTCAAACAAGGTCATAATAAATAGCTCTCATGTTTCTTTGATGTGTGGATGCTGTAAATCTGCCCAGTTGCCTCGGAGTTGCTGTGATGTTGCGTTCTCACACACAAATATGGAGTCATTTAAACAGTAACTTCTCAAAGCAGTTCTTTGAAATCCAACATGTTAAATGGTGCATGGAGAGATTGTACGTTATGACTCACATATCGCCCAAAACTCCTTCTAATCCATTTATAAATATAGCGTCGGAAGGCCAAAGTGAAATCAAACTAGTACCTTTAGAATAAAAAAAATTGCACATCAAGATTTTAAATGGAAGTATTGTATAATGTTGTTTTTCAGTGTCTCTATTTGGAACTTCAACCTGAGGGAAATAATGTCAAGATAAAATACAAATGAAATGAGAAATTGTTGATTCCAAATATGAACTACAGTTTTAAAAGAAGCCCCGCTCAAAAATCTTAATAAATATGTTAACCAATAATATCTTTAATAGCTTCTCTGAACTATTCGCTGAAAACTGTCACTACAGCAATATCCCCAAAGGAGAAGTCATTCGAGCTCACTCACCCACATCTGTCACAGTATTTAACAAATCCAAAGTCTGGATGCAAAACAGCTCAGTGATGCCCTTAAACAACACTGTATTCAAATGATGTTGCTTTTTGGCACAGATATTTCAAGGTATTGATTGCTGAGAGTCATAAATAACAAACAGCCCCATATAGTTATGTAAGAAACCCAGCCAGCACAAGTAACAGATAAAGAAGAGCTGAGACCTCTTGTGTGAAACAAATATGTGATAATAAATAAATAAATAAACAAATATGTTATATACTTCTGGAAATTTTAGAACCAAATCTGAGGTTAAATGTTTCAAAACATCTGAAAGTCCTAATATATTATGCAGGAGTCCTTGGATGCCACCTTGAATTACACAAATCTTCTGGTACAGACACTTGTCAGTGAGGATAGAAACGCTCTTGCTGTGAAGTGCTCTCTGTAGCTTTCTTAACAGGATTATTCTGCTTGTGACAGTGCACTTTCTAATTGTTTATCAAGCTACATCAAGCTTCTACACCTCTATAATTGGGTTAGAATTGCGATTTGTTGAAAGGCTGATGCACTTCAAGGTTATCGCCCATTTTAGAAGGACACGTCCTTTCATTTTTCTCTGCACAGCTCACGCGGGCTAGAAAGACATCCACCCTCATTTTTAAAGGTCAGTTGTTGATGAGTAAATAGTTACGTAAATCTGTAACAGATTTAGGTTGGATTTGATTGCATATTTGCAAATAAGGATGATTCGATATTCCTATGAGTGATGACTTTTCTTGGAAGACATGCTAAATGTGCAGTCCATATGTTTGAAGCATGTACCAGTACAAAATCATTACAGCCCATGACAGATATATCTTTGGATACAGTACAGTTAAATGGTGCAGAAATCTCATTAAAGACAGAGTGAGCTCACCGGGGTGCAACAAACGATGAGCTGACTTTTATGGCCTGTCATTGGCCCTGTGTTTTTGCAATGGTGTTGATTGAACTTTATGGTACAGCAGAGTTAACGAAGTCATTGTGTCCTCAATGTCACTATCAATAATGTTTTATTAACATAGTATGTAGCCCTTAATTATTAGGAATTTGCTTCAAGAAGGCATTTACAGAACTTGACCAATGACAGAATCAGTATGATGCTCAAGTTATACACACAGATTACAATGTTTGTTTTTTAATATAATTTAGACCTTTGACCTTTGGGTACGTGCTTCAATGCACTAATGGGCCAAGCACAAAATACAGCATGGTCTTGGTGACCAGCACACTCCTCTGCCCTTTCTGGGACTACATTTTTTAAAAAACACACACACACATATCTCACAGTGTTGTACATGTAAGGTGCAAAACAGTAGCTGATGTTGTGGTGTGTTGTGTAACACTACTGTGGCAAACAGTGTGTTAATATATGAACTATATGATGTGTTTTTGTTTCATTACAGTCTTTTCTGAGGCACAACTTTTTTAAAACTATTAAAAATGCATCTGAATGAATGTAGCACTGGTTTGTTAGGACCCTGCAAACATCAGTGGCTTTTAAGTGTGACTGTATAATAAGCTAAATTTATTACTTCGGGCATTAGATGCTACAGTTTTACTTAATTTGTTTTGACAAATACCTACATAATCCCATTAAAATGGTATTGCTGTAACAAACATTACTGAGTCACACTGCTGACATTTTGACTCTTCTCCTTCATGCTGCAGTTGCACTAGATTTTACATGCTTACCCCATAAATTTCACAGTGGCTGTTGTGCATGAGTTACACAGTTTTCCTTGGGGTAGAATTTATTTCACTATTCAAGGTAACCTGTGCACACTGTAATGCAGTAAATGCCAATGTCCTGACTATTTTTGAGATGTGGACACTTCAGCCTCTCAGTCGTGCATTTGAAATGATTGACCTTGATCCTTTATGCCTGCACTGTTTAACGTACCCCAGACAGTCTGGCACTGAATATTTAATGATCAGTAAATGAGCAGTTGAAGAGGAAATGTTGCTGCAAAGCCCTGTTTGTCCTGCTTGTGAAAAAGACAGCTAAATTAGCCCTGCAGACAGCTGAAAAACAAGCTTTCTTGATAATGCTGCATCACTAAGTTGTAGGCTTGTAGTGTTATGATTGATTATGCATGTGTTAAATCATGTATTAATGAAGACTATGCTCATTAAAGATCATCAATGTATATATTTCTATATTGTCCGTCTAATATTTTTTTATGCCACAGTGTTTCCACTCAAGAAGAGGAGGCTGATCTTCTCATTGTTAGAACCATTGTCAGCACCATGTTTGATGTTTCCCTGTGATATTCATGGTAGGCCAGCAAAGCAATGAACCAGACACCAAGTCATCTTCTATTTCCTACAACTACACCTGAAGTAAACTACTACTTTTCCTTTATGTACTCTTGCTTTGGCAATATGTAGGTAATGCTCTTATATATTTTCTGATACAGCTACATGTAAATACTGGTGTGCATAAAACATGTCTTGTAACATGATTCAATACTGCTCTGATGATTGTTTTGGTCAACAGAAATGCATATCTTGTAGGCCCTTCTGTTAAAAAATGGGACTGATCTTGTCACGGCCAGAAGGGCAGTAGTTACTCTTTTGGACCCAAATGCAGCACCACCACAAACCCAAGAGGTCATTTTAAGTAGTTTTATTCTACTCAAATGGTTCAGTGGTAACCATGGGGCATGGGTGAATTGAATTCCACTAAGAAGGAGATGAGAGCGGTTATTCCAGCAGTCCAGTTTCCTTTCTTATATAGTCTTGTGCAGGTAAGCTTACTTGTGTTCCATGATAAGGCATCCGGAAAAAAGAAGTAGGAATGCACAGGTTGTGTCCAGGAGAGATTTACTGTTGGAGGGTGAGCAGCAGGTAAGCAAAGGTTTTCAGCACGGGTCTGTAGATGGAGATCCAGCTTATGGGACAAGAGATTACCGAGAGCTCTTCAGACAGTGAGGAATTTCTGAGCACACAGGAAACAGCAGTTAACACAGGGAATCAACATTACCACTAGGAGCTAAGGGTGAGCCTGATTACCACGCTTGGGAGGCAAACAACTTGGCGGAGAGTGAATGAAGGAGCTGGTCTCTTTATACGGTGGCTGATGAGGTTAATGACACACAGGTGGTCTGGCTGGTTGGGCCTGAGGGGAGAGAGACAGGACAAAAGACACACTGTGGAAGAGAGCAAGAGATTAATAATAACTAGTGATTAAATACAGAGTGGGATATAAACAGAGTAAAAACAGGTGACTGAAAAGAAACATTCAGTGCATCATGGGAACCCCCCCAGCAGCCTAGGTCTATTGCAGCATAACTAAGGGATAGTTCAGGGTCATCTGAACCAGCCCTAACTATAAGCTTTATCAAAGAGGAAAGTTTTAACCTTAATCTTAAAAATAGAGAGGTTGTCTGTCTCCGGAATCTAAATTGGGAGCTGGTTCCACAGAGGAGGGGCCTGAAATCTGAAGGCTCTGCCTCCCATTCTACTCTTACAGTACAAGGAAGCCAGCAGTCTGAGAGCGAAGTGCTCTATTGGGGCAATATGGTCCTATGAGTTCTTTAAGATAAGATGAGGCCTTCAAGACCTTGTATATGAGAAGAATTTTAAATTCTATTCTGGATTTAACAGGGAGCAAATGAACACATCAACAGCATGGCTTTGTAGTAGAAGAGTTCGGTTGCTGAACTGGTCCACCTGCAGTCCAGACCGTTCACTAAGTGAAATTATTTGGTGCATCATGAAATGAAAAATATGACAAAGAAGACTCAGGACTGTTACACAGCTAGAATCCTCAATCAGACAAGAACAGGACAACATTTCTCTCACAAAAGTCCAGCAAATGTTCCCCTCAGTTCCCAGATGTTTACAGGCTGTTTACAGCTTTTTTGGAATTAGGTTTGTAAAACTGAGTTATGAACTTGATGAGAATTACCTGAACTCATAGACTACAAACAGGTAAAGAAGACTGTGTATGGAACACAAAAAGGAAAGGGATAAACAGAATCGATGCAGTGTGTTGAGAAGGATGATTCGACTGAGGAGATATAATATCAATTGGATAGAGCGGTAGACAGGGAAAAGAGATCATTAAGAAAGTGAGTAAGGAGAGGAAGGAAAGAAAAAAGAGGTGCAAAGAGGATGAGCATAGGGATGAGAAAGAAAATTATTAAAATAACAGTGTTGGAGCATAACTGCAGTCAAAGCTTGGCTTAGTATCCTTTCTGTCCCCAGGCAATTGGGATTCAGCAGAACAGCTTTCCTCTGTAACAGGATCCGCTGTCAGCACATTATCATGCTCATGCTGCAGAGCTCCTTCAGTAAAGTTTAAAAAAAAAAAAGTAGTCGAGTAACAATATGCGAGAGGGCGAAAAAAGGTATGTGGGCGGCTGTGGGTGGGCAGCTGGGTGAGTGAATTTATAATGTGTGTAGGAGCATGTGTACAACGTGCATGAACTATTTTGTGTATTATGTCTTTTATGAGCATGTTTGCCTGCGGTATTCCTCCTGGTCTTTATCCAGAAAATAGAGAAGCCGAAAGCCAAAAGCAGCACAACCCAGAAATAGTGAGACAGAGAAAAGTTAAAGTGAGCTCTTTTTAATCATCTTATTAAAGCAGACTGCCTAACAAGGTGCAGAAGCAAAGACCCGAAGAATTGAATTCAGTCTTATTTAACCATCAGGGCTGATTTTATTCATACATTTATCACTCTCAGACAATTGGATAAAAAAAAATACTGAGCTGGCTAGATCAAAGGAGCATCACTGGGCTTTAATTTAACACAGAGTAATTATTTTTAATGAGCACAAGTGAACGTCCCACTTCTGATTAGGAGTTTCCTCATCCGTTCCCTGCAAGGATGGGAAAAGGGAAACAAGTGGCATCCCAGAGGCACAAGCACATATTTAAAAAAACAGGATGAAAACAGGTACACAGAGATGAAACAGAAATGCTTTGGATAAAAGAATATTTTTAGTCTGCAAAAGAAAAACAAAGACAAATCTTTAACACTGTGCCAGATAAATACAAATTGCAAGCTGACAGCAAATCCTAGTTCAGTTGAATTGAATTGAATTGAATTGAACTAGTAATAATAACTCATGATTAAATGCAGAGTGGGGTATAAACACATAGACAGTGAAAAGAAGACACATAACATGTAAATTCTACAAATTTTGTTTGAAATATAACTTGCAACACAAAACTTCTGAAGCTCCACCCTCAAAAGGCAACACCTGATTTAGATTTGGCCACTGTAATTCTGACAATCATCTCATTGCATAGTCCAGTTGTGACAACTTTGTCACAGGTAGGTTTGGGGGGGGTGCAAATCTGGCAAGTGGAGCTCGTGTTGAGCTGCAATTATGTTGTGGCCAGATGTTTAAAGTAAGTGGAAAATGAAACTG
This sequence comes from Pterophyllum scalare, assembly GCA_024447675.2. Classification (NCBI taxonomy): domain Eukaryota; kingdom Metazoa; phylum Chordata; class Actinopteri; order Cichliformes; family Cichlidae; genus Pterophyllum; species Pterophyllum scalare. Next base: position 29,849 of record JAMQGT020013954.1, read on the forward strand.
CTGCATTTAAGGGTTAATTAGGGTTAAGTGTTCTACTTCAGGACATTTCAGTAAAAGTCCTCACTGACAGTTTGATCATGGGTTACAAATTTTTGGTGCACAACCATGTGGTTGCCTTTTGTTCTGTGGTCCTGGTCATATTTTTGACCAAATGCAGTCTATTGTTACAAACTAGAGACCCAAGTCTTGTCATCAGCTCTTACGTGTATCCTGAATATGAAGGTTGTGTCACAAGTTATCAGGGACAATCACAGTGCTTCACAACCAGATGGCCTTGAAAAGATCGCAGATTTTTCCAGGATAAGTTCTTTTTGATTGCACCTCGTAACCCAGCATCCAATTTAAGTGTTGGGTATACAACAGAAGGACCTGAAACAAGCTACCCTGTCTCTGGCAAAAATATGAATGCAGAAACATACAATTTATTCTCAAATCTTTTGCAATTTTCTTGTTTTTTCTAAGCATCTTCTATTTTCTTTTTTGAAATGTGCATACACTCTTTCCAAATATGCAACACTTTGAGTTTTGTTTTTAATTTTGTTCATAACCTACCTTGTATGTTTCTGATTGTTTCTTTCACCCCAATTGTGTGTTTATTTATAAGGACTCTTCAGTGTATTTATTCATACCTTAGTGCTTATAGTTGGTCAGTTTATTTGTGTATCGTGTGTTTGTGCCACCATTTTGATTTGAGTTTGTTTTTGTCACTTTTTTTCTTTTCTGTATGTAGCAGCCACCAACCACATAACTAGCCAAAACAAGCCAGTATGCTGTTATATCCTGCCCTGAAGCAACCTTCTTGGAAGCTTTCCAAAAGAAAGCCTTATTGCCACCCAGTCAGTGAAGTGAGTGAAAAGCATTTTCAGCAAGAATCTGATGAACTGTTAGAAAATTTGGGCCAAAGCTAATACTTGAATGAATTATAAAAACTTTAGCAGCTTAATTCTAATAGCTTTATTTATCAACTGGCATTTCATCAAATCCCATCATCCTTGTCCTTTGGCTTTAGTTCTAACAAATGCCAACATGCTAATTTGAGAAACACCAGTATCTGCTAACAAGATTATTAGCATTGGTATTTTGAGAATGTTAGCATGCTAACATTAAGGTCTTTTTCACAGCTATGCCTAAAGGTTTCAAGATAGTTAGAACAAGTTAGACCTTTTACTGTGTCTCTAATTTTCTCATACCCTTTGGGCAAAGCCTAAAATATTGGCAGCTAAAATGTCCCCTGGCGATATAATGCATCTTTAAAAACAAGGTTATATTGATTTAGGCATATTTCATGTGACATAATCACAATGTCAAGCTTAACCTCACAAATAATATTTGGAGGTCACAGTCTTATTTTGAAAAAGATTCAAAATTGATATCAATGCAATACTGATTTATCATTTTGTTTTGAAGCTGCAAAGTTCTTATCCTGTTCTGTAGGGTATGTGCAAAGGTGGCCTCTCCCACACAAGAAAGGAGATAGGGTGGGAACACATAGTAGAGGTCAGCTTGAACGGAGATGAGCAGAGTGGCCTTCGAGCTGTTTACAGCTCTTGGCTGTGCTATGTGTAGCCAAACAGATGACTCTATTTAGACTGCTAACACCCACAGCTGTCTAAGTAGCTGACCTTGACTTGTTTCTACTCTTAGTGAACATTGATTACCAAGGTACAGCATTTACCGCTATCAGAATGGTATATATCACCTGTCATAAAATGTCTGATCTTTGGGGTTTCTTTCTAATATTGTAGGGTCTGTCCCTTACAGTATAAAGTGCCTTGAGGTGACTGTTGTTATGAATTGGCACTATATACTGTAAATAAAACTGAATTGAATTGAAATTGTGAGCTGTTTTCCTCTGTTTTTTGGGGGTGCAGATGGCAAAAAAAATGTTCTGTTGAAGAAGACTTGTAACCACAGATTTGTTTCTAGCAGCATATGATTATAAAGATGCCAGTGTCTTCTAGTCTAACACCTCCACCAGTTGGCTTTTTGTTTTGCTTTTGTTATTTCTTTGATATTGATCCATCATAAAGTCTAATCTCAGGGTTTAGTCTTTATTTAACTTTTCCTCTTGTGCCTCCAAGCAGGCCATACTTTTCATTTACAGGAGAAGACAGGATATCGTTTCCACGCAATTAACTTGAAACTTTGATGATGCCCAGACTTTTTCTCTGGTGCCCTCATGAGGTGCGGTTTTAACATGGAATTTCATTTAGACATCTGTTCTACATTTCCCTCAGGATAAAATGTAATTACTTTGGTAAATGCTTAACCTTATCATTTGGTCATTTGCTTACAAAAAGTGGCATTCCTTTCTGCTGCATTAATTGGTTAATACTGTTACGCATACTAGCAGGAAAAACCCCTAAACATCAGTATGTTAGCATTGTGCACCGAATGCATGCCTCAGCATTAAGCTTAAGGTACTGCTGCACCTAAGCACAGCCTCACAGAGACTTTTATTCAGTGCAACTTTTTTTTAATTATTACTTGGACTTTCTTTGAAATAAAGAGAACTCTGAAGCAAATTAGAAAAATTACAGACAGGATTGGAATGTTACTGTATAAAAATAAACATTTGCATAAGTGAATTTGTTAAATATAGTAATTGAATAAGGCAGCCTGTCTTTCCTTCAACTCCTTTCTGTCTTTTTGTTCACTTCTCATCTGTTTCCATGTCATTTTTTAGTACATACTGTTCCTGAGGTTGCATGCCTGCACTCTTCTCAGTTGTGTATTGTAACTGAAGGAAAAACCAAAATAGAAGAGAACAAAATACCCCCCCACCCCCACCCCATACCCTGTAGTTCTGTGCTGCAGCCATCGTGCAGGAGAGAATACAAGCCACGTCCTGAAAGTCAAGGGAGCCTTCATCCTCCTCCTCCTCCTCCTCCTCATTCTCCTTGCAGACATGGAAGGTCTGTTTCCATGACAACATGAGAATTAAGGGCGAAAGAGCACCATCCCAAAATGACATATCGGATTTTAAGGGCTAGTTAGAGCATAAATCACTCCTGGTGAATGATAGAGGAAACAGATTTGATTTTTCTTTCTTTTTTTTCTGAATGTTAAGTTCATAAAAATCCCACATTTTTTATTCGCTTTTGTCTGCAGATTATCCTAATTCTGTTCTTGTTACAATGAATGGCATAAACTTTAAAAAAAAAACAAAAAAAACACATTGAATGAATCAATCTTTGCATAGGTGAAAGTTTTTGATAACATAGTCTTTATTCTTAAACAATCACTAACTTCATTCTGATTTTTATAATCAATGCATATTTTTTGTCATCTCACAATTCATAATGCATATATGAGCATGTTCCAATGCAGTGAAATCATCTGCAAACATAAAAATATTAAAATTATCGTTAATATCTCATACAACCAAAGCCTTTATTAGCTCTTACACACGTCACTTAACCCATGAAAAAGTGCTTTGCTTTACTACTTTCTCTTATTAGCTGTTTTCAACACATTTGTGAACTCATTCCCTTCTCACATTCTTTCATTCTTCTGTCAACAGTTGACGTTCAGTATATCCAACTTCATGCATTGCTTTAAGTCCAAACATGTGTCTTATGCACCAGTATAAACCTCTGTAAAAAGATACTTAAATGCTGGTCTTGCCTGCTGACTTTGGGTGTCATGTTTAATACACTGTATCTATCACTGTTATGCAGTAGGTACTGTGGAAGTTGAACTAATCTACTGTTAGCTCTTGCAGATAACTTGCATCAGCTGCAGACCCAGGTCCCAGATGGAAGACTTTCCCAGAACCACAATGATACCTATGTCACTGCTGTCTGTTGTGTGCAACTGAATATGTGCTATTTAATGTACATATCACCAAATTAGCAAACAGTTTTTAACCAGATCTAGGAGAGATTTATGAGGTCTCGCTAAACTACTGATCAAAACATTGCATAAAAGGTTTTGGACATATTCTCCCAAAAATCATAAGAAGTTCATATTGGATCCCACCTCAAACTCAAACCAAACTTACATCAACTTTTACAGTCATGCAATGGTCATGCTTGGTTCCACCCATTTCCCTTTTTCAGCCTTCCTAACTTGGCTAGGCTTAGCTGTATGCCATCTTTAACAATAGTAAAAAATAAATAACACTACTGACCCCAATTTATAAACACCACACTGGTGCCAGTCTTTGTGCAACTAGTGCTGGACAGTGGACATCCAGCCTCTATATCTGGCCCATTCACTGCACAACTGTAGAACTTCCTGAGTTAGACAAATTAATTGGGGATTAGGAATAAGCTCAGCAGCATACACAACGCATGTGGTGCACCAATCAATTCAACTTGTTTATACAACCCTGTCAGTCTGTTTGAATTATGAAAGAGACAAGACTTTCCTCCACAATGCAGCAAGCGGCTCATTTCATCGGCCACAAAACCAGTGGGAGTGGAGACAATATGTGTTACCATTTCAGAAAATCCCACCGAGATGCTAAGACATCCTCCTTGAATCTGGCAAATGCAGATATACTGGCTCCTCAATGAGACATTTAGCTCCCATTGTGATGGAAAGCCTGAATGATTGTGACCTTACATTAAAAATCTTAACATGTTAGGTCAGTGATTTATTAAACAGTCAGGCACCCTGTCCACCAGTGTTGAAAAAGTCTCTAGTCATTTCACAACAGAATAATAGAAATAGTAGAACTTTCTGGAAATTAGTCACCACAACCCTTCATGGCCAGGCTTGCCAAGACAAATTCCATCTGTTTCTCCTGCGTAGAAAAATTGCAGACGTCTTTGATCGAATGTCATTTCATGATTAGTCCATATAGAGTACTGTTATATAGTTATATTTTGAGTTGTTGTTATAGCTAACAGCAGAGAAAGGGGTCTGTGGTTTTTGAGGTGCAAATGTGAAGTGACCATTTTTGGCCATGGCTCGTAGTGCTGATGCTGGTCATTACTGTCCTCTCAGCTTTTGGAGAGAATAATATTCTTTGTCGTTTTTGACAAGTTTGGACATCTCTTTGCTTATAACCTAATGCTCCTTTTAAATGATAAGATAATACGGAACCTGCACCAAAACTGGTTTCTTTTTTTGCCAACTTTCACCAACTTATACAACTTTCTTTGTCTTTTCTATTGACAAATTGAGATGTGTTGTCGGCTTGACTTTGTATTATTTAGAGACATACTAGACTGCTCTCTGTTATATTGCTTGTATCAGTCCCATCCTGCCACAGCAGGTTAACATAAAGGAGTTTGTGTCCTATTAGTCACATTAATCTAACTTACAATACACACCTGAGTAAATTACATCCCACCCTAAGCACTCTGTTTCCACTGGAGTCCATCACAGAGAACTTTCAGTATATTTAGTCTTACCCTCACACCAGAGCAGGTGGTGTGACAGTGCATTCAAGATCAAACTGTGATAGGAAAAAAACATAAGAGTAATAATAATTTTTAAAAAACAATGATTATAATGTTGATGGTATAGTTATTATTGACAACAACACAGTAAAGCATATGAGAGCGCACTAGCATTTAGGAGGAAAAAAAACAATGTATGAAAAGTGAACATGTATTAAAGCTTGTTTTTCACAGCATAAATCGAAAATGACAGATACTTGTATTTGTGTGAAGGGAGACCACCATTCCTTTGTTTATCACAGCTTTTTATCTTTTTTGCATAAAATGTTGGTCAAGTCCTGATTGAAAATGATTTCTTTATATACACACACTCTCTGGTTTCATATTAATTCCTCTAAAAGGTTTTCACAGGCAAGACTTCAGTTTTTGTTTTCGTTGTCTTGGGTGTACAGTAATAGCCCCTCGTTGTCATCATTAACCCGTCTTTTTTTCAGAGGGTATGGTGGTGCGTACATTGGGAGGGACGGGTGAAGTTTCCTATGGCCCCTTCCCCACATTCAGGATGAGGCCACTCCCCCCTGCTGGAAGCCCCTCCCTCGGATGCTATGTGGAGTCCTGATTGACAGCTTTCCCTCCATTCATGGTGGGAGTCCCTGAGCTCTTCCTGGAACGGTGCTTGTCCTCTATCTCGTGCAGTGATGGCTCTCTGTACATACAAACTGTGGCAAAGATATAAAGACAGGAGAGGAGAGGAGAGGAGAGGAGAGGAGAGGAGAGGAGAGGAGAGGAGAGGAGAGGAGAGGAGAGGAGCTCAGAATGGGGACAATGGAGAGCAGATTGAAGAGATGGATGTGCAGACAAAGACAAGGTCAGGTGTGAGGCTGGGACAATTATACCAGGCTGAGAGGGAGAAGACAGGGGAATTAGGCCATGTCAGCACTTTTTTATCACATTGCTTGACAAGTTTTCATGATAATATCTATGTGACATTTTTAAGGATCCCCCTTTTAACCACACACCACTGCTCTACGTGCTTCAACAAAATGAGATTGTCTTGCTGACATTACAACAAGATGAAAATAAATACTCAAAATGATAGATCCTTTTTCAAACCTGTCTCTTAGACACCAGGTTTGGAGACTGGGAATATAATTTAAATTTCTAGAGGTACTTGTGATGATAATTTTGCTCCTTCATAAAGCTTGAAGCAAGAATGGTAAAAGCTAAAACAGCGGATGCTAAGATATTTTGCCTTTAGTTGAGTCCAAAGCATTTGTCAAGAAAAAAAAAGTTTTAATTTCCCATAATGCAACTATGCTATGTTTCATCTCCCTGTCTTCTGAATGCCAACTTATTAACAAACCACACACCTCCATCTAGTAATGTAGGTCCTCCATAGCTAGATAGGACATTATACTACATTTCCAAAGGTTAATTAGTGCGGGTGGATTGCTGCTTTAAAGCCCAGTGTTGTGCAAATACTGCTTTCTGTGGTATCATTGTACATGACGGGACGTGCATGCATTACTGAAAAAAAAAAGAAGAAACATTAAAGCAGTTCTAGAAACATGTTTCTGTAAGCTTAATAATACCTTCAATGGGCCTGGGCACAAAGTGCGATGAGGGCTTAGTCTTCTTGACCCGGTTGCCCTTCATTACTTGTCCCTCCTTGGTGAGACCAAGGAACCAGGCCCGGCCTGACTCCTGCTGTCGGTACACAGTGGACGAGTAGATCACGTAGTAGTTCTCGAAAACTGACTCCTTGAACTTACATTCTGGTGTGAACACCTCCTGCAAGAAGATTGAGTGAAGGAAGGTAAAAATGCTATAGATATTTGTCAGTGCAAACAGAAAATACATTTTCATCCACATCGAAGCCAAATACAGAAAGCAACAAAACAAAAGCAAAAAAGAAAAAAGAAAAGAAAGTAGTAGAAGGCTGAATCTTTTCATTCTGCCAAAACTGGCTCTCATGACTAGCATGTGAAAGTTGCCAAGGTCACTAAACAGCCATTAACACACACAGACACACAGACACACACACAGAAAACTAATGAGAATGATAGTCTTATTAGAATAATGTGACAATGGAAGATTTTTATCTCTCGGTTTCAATATGAAAACAGTAAGTCAAGGAGAGAGTCAAGGGGACTCACAGTAATGACTGGAAAACTGGAAAGAACCAGATACTGGATACACTGTCAGGCTTGACTGAGATGCCAGATTATTGCCATGACAGTGCAAGACAGGAAACAATGCTCTTGACTCTCTAACCCAATCCAGATGTACAGCAAAGATGCACATTTGTCATTTGTCACCTTTGGCAATTGTGTTAAAAAAAATTGTGTTTTTAAAGAGGCTGGAAAATGCACATTTGCTTTTTCAAACAAAATCTTTACTTATCAGAGCACATGTGCTGAATAACATGTGGCAGCCAACCTCATCGCCCTCGGTCCTTGTCCCTGTTCTCCTCCTCATCGAGACTAAATTAAAAAAATAATGCTAGTCAGTTTGAAGGGCAGGCAAGTCATGTGTGGCAAATAACAAAAATGCAGGTGAGGCAGAAGAGCTGGTTTGGTAGATATTAGGCCATTTCAGCTTAGCCAGACTTTGTACTATGTGTGTGTTTGGTTTCATTTATTAATGTCTGCCGCAAGGTTCTGTGCCCTTTTAAGGTTGTCTGTTTGACTGACAGCCCAATTCTGCTCCCTGCTGGAGGTGACAGTGTATGTGTAGTCCTGGTATTACTCATGTAGAGGGGACCTAAATCTGTTTATACCATCAAATTATGGGGGATGTGTCTTCCTTATGGGGACAAAAAAAGTCCCTGTAACATAAATCACTACATTTTACAGTTGGTGACATGTTCTAAAGTTAGGGTAAAGGTAATAAGGGTTATAGTTAAACTATAGGTCTCCAGGAGATTAATGCACATCACTATAAATGTCCCCAAAAGCAACTGATACAAATCAGCAATAATTTAAAGCTGTTTATCACCACATGACATGGAAGTTTAAAAGCTGCTCTCTTTTCTAGATCTGTTTTGCTTTCTACCAGCTCCCGAGGAAAGCATCTGGCATCTTCACTGTGAAATGCCAAACTGTGTTCATCAGCTAGTAGTTAACGTCATCTGGCTTTCTTTTTAGCAGGTGGTGCGGATTTGAAGGGCAGTAAAAAGCTCTGTAGAGCTGAAGAAAATTACCTGTTGGTTTGTTACTTTAAGCAACACCTGTATATTACACACAGTCATTTGACTGCAAAAAACACATAAAATCTGCAGCTTTAAAGTCCAGTTTAAAGGTGTGTGTGTGTGTGTGTGTGTGTGTGTGTGTCTTCTTGGAAGGCACACCACAGTTCAGAGTAATGAGTCCCAGTGTGTATGACCGCTCATTTATAAGACACAGCAGTGCATAGCAGGATGAGTAAGGGACTCGGGGAAGGTGGAGGTCACATGGTTGGCGGTGTGGAAACGTCTCTGCGGTCAGCAGGAGGGAGGATAAGCTCTGGCGGCTGAGTGTTTCAGCATGCCCGCTGAAACGCTGTCAAACAGCAAAGATCTCGCTTGCTGTCGGGGCAGTGGAGTCACGTTGTGCCTCTCTGGCTTTGCGTGTGTTTCTGTGTGACCGTATGTGTTTGAGTAGGTGGGGGCCAGACAGTGATACATTACACAGCAGAAGGCTTCATCGCTCCCTCATCTGTTTGGTACTCAAATTAGGCCAAGCACACACACACACACACACATACACACACACAGACCCAAGTCCTACACTACTATTTACCATTAGCCACTTTGCTTTGCTGACAAACTATAAAATTCCTTCCACATTTTCCACGGCAACAATGCCCTGTGCTTACCATGAAAAGCTGGAACACTTTAGAAAGCACCCTGGATGCAGTTTGGGAATGACTGGGGTGAAATGTAAGTGACTTTGAAGTCTCTGGCAGAGAACCTTGTTCACGGATGAGTGAGTAGAAATGTGAGGTGAAGAGATGGGGTCGAACTATATTGTGATTAATGAGATTTTATTAATGGGCATGAACCACAGAACCGCTGGGACAAAGGAAAAGCACAAAAATACACATGAAGACACAAACTCAATGCCCCACATATACCATAAACAAGTTTGCCCTGTCACTTCCTCTGCCAGGAGCTCATAATTAATTGAAGTTGTTACTGCCTCAAAACACGTTTTATTAAAAATAAAAAAAAAGTATGCCACATTTCAGGGCTAACAGACTCTGCTGAGCGATAGTAAAGTAATTAAAAGGATGCATATTTATATTCCATAGCAATCTGGTGGACAAAACCAAAAGACTTGTAAGCAAAACTGGGCACGTCTGACTGCTTACTCGGCACCTTCAGGGCTCTCAGTTTGGGCCTAAGGATGAATAAACACAAAGTTTCACCTGAGACGCTGTTAACAAACACCACAAAACTGCTAACTGAATGCAAATTATTTTGGCTGTTTCTGCATATTTTCATAAAATGTTTTTCTTTTTGTATTAAAGATTATCATCTGAATTTACAGCTTTGACAGAAACAGATGTCAGACAGATTTTTGAAAGGGAAGTAACATCGAGGTGCCCTTTGGAGTTTGCACTTCCTGCTTTACACTGAGTATAAATGTAGAACTACAGTATTGTGCAAATGTGTTGAGCTACCAGTCATTTCTTTATATTTTGCCTCTGAGGAGACAGACTGTCTCTCAACTTATTAAAGTGCTCTTGCGCAATGAATGTCAAGTCCTTAAGATACAGGAAAAAATCCAGGAAAGACCTGACACAGGACCTGAGAGATGCATCTGACTTGTTAGTTGATCCATCTACTGTTTGTCAAAGCCTCATCAGAAGCAGACTCTGTGAAAGGGTACCTGTCAATAAGCAATTTTTAATGAAGGAAAACAGGGACAAAAAGCTGAGATATATGTACTAATGCCAAATCAACATCAATACGTATGTAGGAGGTCAGGAGAGAGGTACAACAGTGAGTTGTACAGTGAGTAAAACAAGGTGGAGGCTCTGTCATGATTTGGGGCTTTATTTCAGCTGGTGGTGTTGGAGATCCTATCAAAATTGATGGCATTATGAATGCAGAAAAGCACTGTCAGATTTTGTGCTGTCACCATGCAATACTATCTGAAAAGCATTTCATTGGCAACAGCTTCATTTTTAAGCTATGATCCCAAACACACTGCCAATGCTGTAAATAGTGGATTAATGACCTGCTTCAAAGGGGACAAACCCAACTAGGATTTAAATACCTGGGACTCTCCACATTTTGGTTTTAGAACTGAAGAAGCCTCTTGAATGAGAGCTGGAATGTCTTCAAAAGCGTAAGGATGTCCAGCTGCCTTTTTCCATGCTCTTAAGACTACCGTGGCCTGGATGACTGAGAACCTACACAGACAATGCAGTAAAAGAATACCTAGAAAGAAAAATACCTAAAGGAATGCCATCAGTCGTGGATTGGCCTCTTCAGAGCCTGGACTTCAACATTATTAAAGCACTGTGGGATCATATTGACAGAGAACAAAACAAAGGGCAGCCAACAACCTTTGAAAACCCAAAGTTTTAAACAGTTGTTGGTGTATATACATGTAGAAGTGATGCCTCTGAAACATGAGCTAAGACTTCAGACTGGCACACGTTAAATTTTGTGGAAAACCATCATTTCTTTAAACAAATAATTAGATTATTAGCATTATAGCAGATCTCTTTTGCACATAGTCTTACCCTCCTTATCAGGTGATTAATGATATTATCAAGGCTGTGTATTGTGTTATGAATGTTCATATGTGTCCTTGTGTGATAGCTCTAGATAAACAAAATGGTTACCAGCTCATAGAAAATAATAGAAAACCAACTCCATTACATCATCAGAGCTCAAAAACTCCATTGGGGACCTTTAGCCCAGTGCTGTTATTTTCAGCCTTGTTTTTGTAATAGTGGCCACAATTGTGTTTCTCATTTCACATTTCTCTAGATTTTGGTTTATCTTAACTTTGGATGCTACTAAACATCAATAACAGCAACGCAACCTCACAGCCACTGCCACCCACCCACCCCCACTTCTAGTAGTTCTGCATATTTGTCCAAATATGCGTGAGGTAATGTGTGTGTCTGGGGCTTATGAAAAGTGTGAACGCCAGTGTATGAATGTAAAATAAAACACGAAGAAGGAGAACAAGATGTAATGGATATGAAACTGGGTTGCCAAAAGAACTGAGCTGAATGCATCCTGAATCCAAATCAGCTGCTGGCTCCATCAGAGGAGGGCGGCAGCTCTCTGACTCTGCATTAAGGAGCCGCTGCCGACAGGCATCTTTTGAATTTGGAAAAAGATGTCGAGGATATGGTGAGGACCTCAATTTAAATGTGAGCCTGAGCCACTGGTGTATCTGAGAGATTTGGGCCCCGTGACAATCCCAGTGATGCCATGGAACTCCCAGGGAGCTTATTATTATTCTTCGAGAGATTTAGGTCTGGGATTGTCTAGACATTACTTAAACTGAAAAACTCTCTTTCTCACTTTTTCTAATTCTCCCTCCCTCCATGCTTATCTTTTTTCTCTGTCTCACTCTGAAAGTCAGTTAGGTTAGAACAAGGTTTTATTTTGTCCTTCCTAAATTTTCTCCACAGATGAGGTGTTTGATTAATAGCTGCACTCAAATCACAAACACACACTAATGATCCAGAAGTCATAGATAAGTTTCCCCTACATTCTTACTTTCTCATTTTTTTCTTTCAATTTATCTTCTCTACAGAATGCGGACAATCCCATACATGCAACTACATAATTTGTGCACACAGTAGCAAATAAGTAGAATGACAGACTATGAAACCAAAAACCCCACAACTTTTTTTCAGATCCTCACATTAGACAGACAGACAGACAGACAGACAGACAGATAGATAGATAGATAGATAGATAGATAGATAGATAGATAGATAGATAGATAGATAGATAGATAGATAGATAGATAGATAGATAGATAGATAGATAGATAGATAGATACTAGACAGTAGCAGTGGTTACTGTTGTGCAGCAAAGTAGGTCATATTGAGTGTTATAAATAATGGAAGGGAACTCTTCATTGTAGATGTTCAGCCCCCACACACTTTATCACTAAACACTCTATGTAAGCATCATCACCCAGCTCACCCTCAGCTGCATCAGCTTCCAGTCCTCACCAGTGAGCTCTGTAACCAAGAAAAGCCAGCCAGCATATATGTAACGACTTAACTGATCGGTGGTGATAGTACTAAAAAAATGATACCTGACACCTAGATAAAAGACTGAGAGAAAGGTTCCTCAAGGGTCTAGCACAATTTCTCAGAAGCATCTCAAACAACAGCAGAAGATAAAGCTTGTCGCGTTCTCTCACTAACAAGACATTGCAAAGAAGCAGGAAGAGAAAAAGAAAAAGGGAGAAGTAGGAGGATATCCCTCAGTAATTATCTCCCAAGGGTTGCATGGCAGCAAGAGCTATGCATCTCTGCTCTCAAATGTAAGGAAGACAAAACAAGCAGTGAGAAACTTTATAGTTTGCAGAGTCAAAATGGTAAAATGGAAGCCTCAGCTTATATAGGAGGGGAGCAAGAGTGAATAAGAGCTCATGGCTGAGAAAAACAATAAAGACCCAGACAAATAATAATAAAAGTAAATGTGACTAAGAATGAGGAATGAATGTGAAGGACTTCTTTTATAGCTGTGATTGCACCAAGAGAGCTATCATAAATGTATGAATAAAGAAAAGAAATGCTCCCCCATAATGGTATTCCTTCAGCCCTTTACACAGTTATTATATTCTTTATCTGCATACATAACCTGTACTGGTAAATAACAGAGGCTATATTTGCATTTATTCAATAGTTTGCGTGCTAATCTAACATTTTTATGAGCTTCTCCAAGGTGTAAAGGCACTCCCTGTGATTGCCTTATCCATGCTAATCTTCCATGCTTCACATCTGAGAACCCCGACCCCTTCCACATGGCCAGAAAAGGCATCCACTTTGTGGCTTTGATTAAAACAGTCCTTCAACTGTTACTGCAGAAATATCTTGCCCTCTAATTAAAAATTGCTCTTGCTTTGATGGAAAGGTCAAAGATTTCTTCCTGCATCCAAAACAAAATATGTGGATAACATGATGATAAAGAAAGAAAATGTTGGTTATGCTGAAAGCTGCCACTTGATACTGAGGTACTGAATCATTTGTAATTAACAGTAATCAAGTACTCTGATGCAAAGGATGATTTTGTAAAGAGTGGGTTTGTGTGGGTGTCATACAGTATCCCCAACTTCAGTCAATTTGATAAATTAAAAGATTGCTGTCTGGGCAGAATTAAACTTTAATTAGACATAGATAGGTGGGTGGAGGATTATTATAAGCTTCATAGTAGGGCTGTGAGATGTGCACTTGTTTATGAGCCTTTGGTTATGAATGAATCTGTCTGCTGGGTGAGTCATAAAAGCATGCGCATTTACTGTATGTCCTTCTCTGAACTTGTGAGTGCCTCATACATCTGTCTAAGCACTGAGTTGTGCTCAAGTTGTACTGAGTGAAAATACTTGTCATTCTGAAATAATGACAATAAATTTACCAGGTTTTGCAGTTATTCAATTGCACATTTAAAAAAAAGAAAGACATGGTGTGCACCATTCATCTTCTCAACTCAAACTTTTCCCCTGTCACCCTAACAGTAAAGTGGCGCCCTCATCAATAAATGTAAGCTGCAAGTTTAGCAGACTCTGGCTTCACTGTGTCCTTCAAGTATTTTATGAGTATTTTAAGAGAGAAAAAGTTTGATGGGCAGTTTGTGAATTCCAGCTCTTGCCAGTCATTTATCATGCCTGTCTAGCAATCAGACAGCCATCGCCAAGTTCCTCAGCAGAGGTTTGGTGGTGATGCAGCCCTCCCATCGTCTTCTTTCTTCAGTAACACCATCCTCTGCTAAGACTAGAGGTTATATAACTATCCCAACTGGGATATGTATTGCAGTTCTTTCTCACTCCCTTACAAACACTCTCCCTCTGCAGCTCATTTTACTAAGACGTGGGCCCGAAACACTTCTTCATCCTCAAGACAACAGCTATGAGTTTTAGCTGGAGGTCCAGCCCCACTTGTGTCTACATGCTACACGGGTCTATAGGCTTATCATATTATATGCTGCAAATAAAATATCCAAATATTTTTGTAATGTCTACTCCAGAGTCATTCTGTTGATATACTGGGATTATTCAGGTTTTTTTTAAAGGCTTTTCAAGATTTTTGTAATCATGCAGTACTTTTATTTCTCATATGAAACCAACTGAAAGCACTTCACAGCTCAAATTGCACTCATTTACAAGAAAGATAAAAATCTGAACAAAGCAGCATCATCCAAATCAAAAGAATTCAGCTGCTTCACAGAGAGATTCTCTTAGTGGCCAACAAAAAAAACAGAAAACGTCATTTTAAAAAGGACTGAGCAGTGAACTTAATATCAAATTGAATGTAAAACATGCGATGTGCCGCTTCAACAACAAAGTATGGGGAGGGGTTGGGAGGGATAAATGCTGCACAGCAACACAAAGGCACATTCGAGGAGCTCTTAAATTTAGCAGAGATGAAAGGGATTGGAAGGGCTGAGTCTTTGCAGCAGTGGGATATTTAAACAGACAACAAACAGAACAAAACACAACACATGTTAATAGAGAAATACGCATGCTGGTAACACTCAAACATGCGCAACTTAACGGTGTGACTGGAGCAAGAAGTTGCATCTTCTTACCGAGCTGTAGAGCATGCCTTCGCCATTCATGGCAATGTAAAAGCCGCTCTTCACCCCCTGGATGGCCACCACTCTCAGACCCACAGGAATAAGATTAAACAGGGCTGTGGAGCAGACAGAGCAGAGGAGAGACAGACAGTTACAAAGAGGCAGAGACAAAAGAGTGACATCAGACACAAAGGACAGAATAGGACAATTGAGTTTTCACTTAACTCTTGTAGACACGACAGCCTCTGATCTCTGTTCTTTGGCTATCTGTCAGCAGCAAAGTGAACAGTACAGGACATAGACAAAGGGAACACTGATGCATCTCACAGTGATGCATAAAGCAGGAATCCAAAACTTATGTGGTGACATCTAACTGAAGTTATTACACAAAAGGACAAAATAACTTGAAATTGTTTGTAGATCTAGTTGAATTCAATTATCCTGGTTCGTGTAGATTTTGCAAAATGAAAGTAATCACACACTGTATATGCACATATATTTGACTTTGTAAATCTCTGTCTCTCTTCCACAGTATGCCTTTTGTTCTCTCTCCCTCCCCTCACCCCCAACCGGTTGTGGCAGATGGCTGCCCTTCCCTGAGCCTGGTTCTGCTGGAGGTTTCTTCCTGTTAAAATGGCGTTCTTTCTTCCCACTGTCACCAAGTGCTTGCTCATAGGGGATCGTCTAATTTGGGGGGTTTTCTATCTATTATCGTAGGGTATTTACCTAACAATATAAAGCACCTTGAGGCACCTGTTGTTGTGATTTGAAATTCAATTCAATTCAACTCGCAGCTCCTGTTTGAACAAATGTAACTGATAGTCATAAAGGTATTAAGCTGCTGTATCTGCAGCTAGTTTGTTCAGGGACAAATATCCAGGTTTCAAGTCATCAGATTTAAGAGTTTAAGTCTGTTAATCTGCCTCATGACTGGTGGATAGGTGTGAGCTTTATTCACCATATTTCACTGAAATCTGAAAACCTATTTTTGACTCGGTGATTACTGATTGCTGATCAGTACCTGAAAGTACACGGTATGATCTTCAAAGTAGTGAGATGAGCACCAATAAAACAGTGGAGACATAAATCTGTGATGGCAAACAACCAAAACTGTGTTGTGATTTAGGACCCCATCAATCATTAAACTGCTGCAGGCAACTGCTACTGAATCTACTGAGAGGACTAAACCATGACTGTCAAGGGCATTAGTTTGGTGAGGGTGTGAGGGTGCTCTTTGCGTGCTGTGAACTCCATGTGATGACAGAGTGATTGTTCTGCAAGTGTCAATGGAGACTACCAGATAAAGCTGGCAGGGAAAAGGGGAATTGGGCCAACACAGGTCTGTCCTCTGAACAGATTCAATTTCACTCAATAAATATCGACGTGCTGCTTTTGCCTGCCAATGGTTTAAACCTGACCTCGGGCCATTGGTGCAGGTGATACATGCTGGCCGCTATGCAGGGACACACCTGTATACCCTTGAGGCCAGACAAAATGGGTGCTTCAGCACCTTCAATTTCATTTTCTAAAGCTTCTCAGTCTCTTTTCTTCCATCTCTTTTTTCTTATTCTGTCATTTCTTTCCCTCCTCTATCTGTTCCCAACTCCTCTTTCCATTACCATTTCATGGCTGCTGCATTTGTCTTTCCGATGACTGGCAGTGTCTGTCAGAGGCACCATCAACAGTTCAGCCTGGCTTGAAAAGTAGGAGGAAAAGAGACATAAAATATGACTCGCTACTACACTATTATGCTATAATTACGAGCTGCTATCCCTGCTCTCATTTGCCTGCCAAAAAATTTGAGAGCTGACAGAAGCTGTCATTCAGTTATTGTCTAAATGTCCAGCGTTTCTTTTTTTTTTATTTCAGCTCCAGCAGTTGATTGATTCCATAACTACCTGATGACTATTCTCACGCTGGTTCCTCCTCCTTAATACCCTCAATTCCATCTCTCACTGAGAAAAGAGAGGCTGGTCTGGTGCTGGGAGAGTTAAGTGATTTTCCCAGGGATCTGTTATCGTCAAAGGGCCAGACAAAATGAGTTCAAAAAACCCAATAAAGCAAAATCCTCCAAATGGCAAGTCTTCCAGAAGAGCAGTAATCGACTACAAGGAATCCTGCAGCAGGTAGGCTCAGGGAAGTGAATTTCATGTGAGCAACACAGGAAACAAACCCCGCAGGAAAAGTTTCAGAGACAAACTTAGCCAAATTTCAAATGCCAAGGGCATATCTCCAAATCCAGAGATGTAGAGGCTTTACAGGTATACACTGTCACATTTGCAATTATATAGAGATTATTTTTTTCCTCCTCACTCCAGCTGGAAATTGAAAGTACTTAAAATTACTGTATGGGTCTTCAGGTAATAAGGACGTCTTTTCTCATTCCATCCATCAAACCCAGAGCATCAGAGACAGATGAAGAGCGACTGCCTGGAACTGCAAGTGTCTCATAACCAGCAGTATATTTCTAGAGCTTCAGAGTGTGCAGATAATTACTGTAGGCGATGAACTGATGACAATCAAATTAATAACTGTTCAAATTCGAACATGGACGATAATTAATTGAACGGTGTCTCACAGCCCTTGCAGTTAGTTAAGCGTATAGCTCTTCTAGTCAGTCATGCTTACCACTAAAGCAATTTTCCATACTTGTAACTATATATTGAGCCTGAAGGCAGCAACTTTGTGATGCATTCTGTCATTCACGTTTCACAATTTAACAAACCTATAACAGAATATATGCTATTTAAAAACCAGAAAGGTGTGATTAAGAGAAATTCCATTATTTTGTTACACATTTGTCTCCATTTTCTAACTAAAACTGTTTCCTGTTCCGTGGTGTCCTCCTCTCACACTTGTCATTCCCCACAGAAATGCAGCAATTGATAAAAAAGAAAATGGAATCCAAGTGCACTTTGGGCACAGATCACACCTATTATGCATCATGCTCCTCACTCCCATCAGTTCCACTGAAGTACCCCCTGAAAATAAATTACTGTATTCTATCAGCTAAAGCTGAGGATGCTGGAGGTGAGAGGGTGGCATAGTTCAAGGGTGGAGGATAATCTATTATTCTAATAATCCAGCTGGGAAATCAATACTTGAGTGCAAGACCTGAATACCAAATCTATTTTGTCTAACAGCGATACGGCTTCATCCTTCTGTTACTTTTTCTGTCTCCATCTTTTGCTCTCTTCTACACTTTAAATTCCTCTTGCAGCACCTCCTGCTCACCTCTTCCCTCTGTGTGTTTTACTTTAGACAGTCTGCAAGCTTGAGGCATCTAATATAGAGAATTATTCATTGGGTACAAACGGAGAAGGTGGTATTTTTAGTTTCCTGTGGCTGAATTATTCACTGCATTCCTCCATCCCTGGGCCAGAGGGACTGCTTAACTAGAGGATTACCTAGAGGTGGGGAAATCCTCACATGCAGATAAAACCTCAACCAGCTAAAACCTTTTAGACACAATGGAGACTTTCAAAAAAAAGAGTTATTTGCTCAAGCTGCATGCAAGAAATGCATCATGTGGATGCATTTCTCCCCCTTCACCCCTGCCAGCCCCCTTGTGCAGTAATCCCTTTTGAAGACCCTCACTTTATGCTCTAAGTGGTTCTCACTAAAGGTCTAT
This sequence comes from Pterophyllum scalare, assembly GCA_024447675.2. NCBI lineage: Eukaryota > Metazoa > Chordata > Actinopteri > Cichliformes > Cichlidae > Pterophyllum > Pterophyllum scalare. The sequence continues at coordinate 48,591 of JAMQGT020013954.1, forward strand.
CTCCTCTTAAAGTAGGCAGCAACAAGTGACAAGAAGAAAGCATTCATTTCACCACATGACTGCCTTGGTCCAGTGACTGTGGCTGCAGCTTCCTGTAAGTATGGCAGGATGTTTTAGGGAAGAAAGGTCATGGTTGGTTTCCTGTTTGGCCTCTCTCCAGACTGGGAGTGTCATCATTAAAGCTTTGACAGCCATTCTCCCCTGACATATGTGATATCTCTTCCTTGATCTTTTATAGGAGGCTCTCAACAAAACCTACATGTTTTAATATAAGAGAGTTCTACAGACACAGCTGATTTCCCGCCCTTTCTGTTCTTGTGGAGGTGGATGGGGTATACCCCCAAGACTATTTATCCACTGGTAGTTCACTGTGGAAAGTCGACTATAGTGAAATATTGCGGGGGAGGGGGGGAGTTCTTGTGGTGGCATGGAGTGAAGTTATGGGGCTACAATTGTTTCTAGGAATAGGTTTTTCCAGAAAGAAATTTTTAATGTGATATTCACACATGCTTTGTAAATTTCAATCATGTGCTGTACACAGTAGAAATGGCTTAGACAGTATGGCCATGATAGGGATACTACAGTTGGTTTTACTATGCAACATTAATTTTAATACCAAAAGCTGGATAAATATTATATTTATACTTTAAAATTATTGAGAAGACAGACTTAGAATACATAAAACATTTCCGCAGGTTTTGACACATTTACATCCATGCATACTATTACATAATCATGTGCAGAAAAGAGGGTATTCTGCCCTGGAGAGTTTCTTCCCTTTAAAATTGAAATTTTTCTTTTTCTTTTTTTATCAAGATAATCCAATTTAGCGAGGGTGTCATAGACCAATTTTGGAGAGCTTAAGGTTGCCAAATAACATGTTACATAAGAATTAAAAATGCTAAAGCACATAAATGCAGCAATTTATTATATAACCAGCTCATGGCCATTAAATGTTTCATGCTGGAAGCTGTAGCTCCACTCACTGTTGTCGCTGTTCTCGTCCTTGCTGCCGTCAATGGTTCCATCCGGCTGCATCTGCAGGTAGAAGCCCTGCTGGCTGAACAGTCGTGTCACGATGCCTTTCAGCTGTGGCTCTGGAACGTGCACACACACACACACACACACACACGCACACACACACACACACACGCACATGCACACACACATACACATACATACACCCCGTCGGCCAAAGCCCCGTCCCCACCAAGAATATGTCAGAACAACAGTCTCATAATGGTGAAAACAAAAGCATAATTTAGTTGATACCCCTGCTTTCAGCTAACACTCAGAAAAAAAAACATCCCAAAGAAATGTATCACAGTCATCAAATGTAGTGCTTAATTAATTACAAGTTGGCTTTGGAGGATGGAGTGTATTAGCAGAACAATTAGAGGCTACACTACTTAAAATTATTTACAGTTTGTTTCTCGTGTCATCTTTAAAGTCTGAAAAACATTAACAAAGGTTCAGTGTTCACTTTATGATTTGTGTATCTAAAAATATGAATATTCAATTGTATTAGCCTATTTTAAAGGAAATCTTACTATTCCTGAGGCATTACAGATTTACCAGTATCAATACTATATCTTAAATCAATAATATCAATTATACTTAAATGGACAGCTTGTCATGAATCACCTGTTACAGCACATAATCCCATAAAAGGTTAAATGACTCTTTGACTGGGAGACCTTTATAATGAGAAACCCTTAACAGAAACCCAATGATCGTGTTACATCCCCACAATGGTTTACTGCATGTATATAGTACAGAAAAGTTATGGATTTTGCATCCTTTTTCAACACCCATTTAATGCACACTGACATGCCAGTGGTTTCTTTGGTATGAAGCAACTGTGCATTTTGGAGAGAATATGACTGACATTTAATTAAATCACTCTTTTGAACAGGCACATTTTCCTTGCTTCACTCCAAATTATTTCATTGTTATTTATTTGCCAAAAGGACACCAATTTTTTATTTTTTGGGGGAGGAGGTTGTTCTTTTTCTTTTTTCCCCAATACGATAACCCTGTACCGACCTCCAACTTTGGAGGGTATGACTTCTGGCGCATGGCCAAAGTGCTGCTCAAAGTGCTCCTCTCTTCAGGGGGAGCAGGTGGAAGCGAGGATTAGCTGAGGGCAAAGAAAGCCTCTCAGCCTCCGGCAATGCCGAGGAAAAGCAGATGTGTGGAAAGTGGTGTTTATCTAGAAAAAAATGTATGTCTGTCTGGATTTTGTGTAAAAGTAGAAAGACCAAGTCAGATGACATTATATACTATTATTTTTATACAATCAAACAGTGGAGGGTTAAAACTGTATTGTTTTATATCCTGATAATTAAGTCAATAAAACAATTTTTCGTGGAGATAAAAATAAAAATATACAGACATGTATTGAAATATATACACTCATGTTTTTCTCAAGTAATACCACTCTACAGCTGCACAGCAATGTACTGTTTTGTGTAAAGACTTGGAACAACAAATAAATACTAAATATTACTAATCCTCCATTTATTCCACATCTCACAAAAGGAACAAATTGTGCATTTTGTCAGTTTAATTGGCACTTAGTTTCTCCTTATGCACCTAAATAAACATTCATTTAATAAAATTCTTGCTTTGCTGGCACACACATTGTGATAAATTGTCTATGTGACTTGAATAAAGAAGCCTGACTGTCCACCAAGGTCATAAGAATTCTTGGAGGACATGCAATTCATTTCAGTCCAACCCGGCACAAAGAGTCCCAAATGAGTTGACAGAAGAAACATTTTTCAAGCTTGATATCAGGAGAGAAAAATTTACCAAGATCTGACTCCAAAAAGCAATGACAGGTGTTAAGTCTTTGCTTGAAAGCTGATCACTGCAATAATTACCGTTGCATGAGCTCTAGTTATGTTGAGTTTTCCGAAGACAATATGTAGAGAAGTGGGCTCGCAGAAAGCATCCTTAGCTATCATGAATTCCCGTCTGCTCATCATCCTCACCATCACTCCCCCTACTCACCTACCTGTGGGCTGGTGCCATCAATTCCTGAGACAGGCCCTTCATCATCCATCATGGGAGGGTAAGAAGAATGTGGCATGTGCCCGTGTGTGTGTTTGTCTGTATGTGCGTGAAAGCACATGGGAGTCTCCGCATCAGTAAATCACATGTGATAAAGACACTTCCATGAATTAAGGCCTCAGCAGGGGCTTGAGCAACTGCTGACGCCTCATCGCTTCCAATCATTTACAGAGAGTGTGTGTGTGTGTGCACTGTGTGTGCATGTGTGCGATCATATCTGTGCATAAGCAGACTTCCAGATAAACTCCAGTGTTTCCAAGATGTGTTTGTGCATCTTTCAGCTGCAACAAGCGTAAGATCATCCTGTGAGTGTATGGGCCACTAGAACATCAACAGATTTACTTCATACCAATACAGAAGGACAAAAACATTTAGGTACGTTGACAAATGGCGTCATGACCATGAAATGGCGAATGATCACCTGTTCTATAACGTTTGACAGGAAGGAGCACACCATGTCCATATACACCAATATACACTACAAGAAAAACCTCTACTACACTTACACAGTTGTACAGACACAGAACGAGGAGTGAGGATAGAGACTGATCCGACACTGACTGACAAAGAGAATGGGGCAGAAACGAAATGAGAAGAGGCAGAGAAAAAAGACAGAGGAGAAACAAACGGCTGGCTATAGGAGAGTTTTAGCTAGAAACAGGTCAGAAATGAAGCTTTAAAAATCCAAGAAAGCCACACAAGAAGGAGAGATGAAAGGGGAAAAAAAGAAGAAAGTCAGCAAGGGAGAGGGTCGCCGGCTGTCAGACAGGTGTTGAAGCCCCAGGCCCCTCCCTCCCTCTCTGTCCCTCCCCACCCCTCCCTGGCCAAGGGGGAAGTCGACATGGGCGCGAGATGGGGTGGAGACGAGAAGAAACACAGCACACACGGATGGAGGCTGAGCTACTGACCTAGCCTGCAGCCCTTATGGGACACCTGTGGAGGTTTCGAGGGTGCATCTTACGAAGGGGGGAGGATAGAAGGAAAAACAACAGGCTTTTAAACAGGCAGAATTCATAAATTCTCCAGTGTATCCGTTGTTTATAAGCAAATATATGGCAATACATCAGTGGAAATATATGGATAATCAATTAGAGGACATACAGCATCTGTCTGCCTGTCTGTCTGTCTGCTTCATGTCTGGCCGTGTGGAAGGAGTTACCTACCTGCCCGTCAGTGTCTGGAGGACAGACGACTTTGTTGTCTGTCTGGTTATGTTTTTAATTAAGTAATTTGTTGCAGTTTTGACACTGAGATTGTTTGTCTGTGGAAGCTGCAAGACTACAGGGTTTTAGATCTGTCTGCTAGCTGGCTGGCTAGCTGGCTGGGTGACTGTCTGTGTTATCCTCTCTTTCTGCCTTAAATATTGATGTCCCACTGTCCGCCTGTCTCATTCCTCATCTGTCTGTCAGGACACTAAATGGATCTGACTGTCACTCATCACAAGCCAGAACTATCTGGTTAGGGAGGAGGGGGGTGACTTGCACTCTTGGCTTGTTATCTGTGTACCGGGACAGAAAAAGGTAGTCTGGTTTTTTTTTGTTTGTTTTTTTTAAAGGAAGGTTTTGCTGTGAAGTGTAGTAGGATCTGAGCATTTGTATATCAATACAGCCAGACCAGCTCTTAATCACTAAAGCTATACCTCCCTTCACTGCAGTAAAGCTCCCTCTCTGCAATAAACATTTACCATTAAAACATTTAATCTGAAAAGAGCCTTGGTGCACTGCAGTGCAACTTATCTCCACTCCTTACCCCCAACCTGCATTAATATTGAATTGGGACATTTTAAAGCAGGCTTTTTTTATGTAGCTATTCAAGTTGCGTGTGTAATTGTGTTTTGGAGGGGCGTTGGGACTCGGGATGATTAAGTATAAAAAAAAAAATCAGAGGCTTAAATGTATTTTATTGCTTTTGAGACAAATCCTGCTTGAGCTTTGGCTGGGGAAGAATTTCGGTTCAGGGTTAATTTCTTATTCTGATCTGAGCACTATCACAGTGTATAAATGGGTAACGTCACAGCATATAGATCACTCTGGCCGGTCCTGCTCGGTATGTAAGGAGGAGGGTTCGGCCGGATGAGACGAGCGACAAGAAGACCTAGTGGAACAGGTGGATGTTTCGCGCCACGGAGAGGAATGTCCCTTCTCCTCCGGCTTCAGATTGAAAGGCCCTGGGCTGCAGTATAATGCCTCTGCTGCTTCAAAGAGGGGCGGGGTGGTGAGTGAGGAGTGGGGGAAACCGCTTCCATACACAGACGTAACACATATCAGTTTAAAAAAAATCTACGGCACTGACCTGGTCGCCGCCGAACGGGTCTTTTCTTGCCGCTGCAGAAACGGACTTTGCTGAAGACCCCAAGAAATGTCTCTCGCAGAGAGAGCGGGGGGTCTTTGCTGGGGCTGGGGCGACGTTTCGAAGTCGAGAACCCCGGTCGCTGTTGGACTCCCTCGCTTGGCGTTTCTGCCGGATCAGGGAGCTGGCGATCGCGGCCATCTCCCCGAACCGCGTCTGAAAACGGAAAGTCTACTTCGGCAGATGTCGGATCTTACCGTAGGGTAAATGGTGTGTAAAAAATAAATAAGAGCGCTGATTCTGTCCTTCGGTCCACGAATATTTTAACTAAATGTCATACTGATCAGAAAATCCTTCGAGTCCAGGGCATCATTGCGCTTCGGGCAGCATCTTCTTGTAGGGGGCAGTTAGCATACACACACACACACACACACATATATATATATATATATATACATACATAAATATATATATATATATATATATATATATATATATATATGTATGTATGTATGTATGTATATATAAATATCAGCTGCTGCGAGTTTGCTGCGAGATTGGGCTTTTCAATCAACAGCGACCGGTCTTATATAAAACATCTAAGAGTTAGGCCACAGACCAATATCAGACATGAAAACATGCAACAGTGTTTATAAGTTGATGCAGCTGCGTGCCATAGCAGAGCTTCAGGTATTCCAGGTGTCCGCGTCTGATGAGCACGACATCGTTTTCCTCAGCTGCACACCAGTCCACCCTCTGGATTCCTGACGCCTTTTAATAATTAAACCCAAAGACAGGCGCAAGGCTCTCGTGCGTGGCGGAGAGAAGCTACTAACTTTTTTCTTTTTCGTAATTATTTACTCCACGCTCATCGGTGAATGAGATCGTCCGCTGCCAGTCCAGGATGGGGTGCAGGCGCCCATATATGTGAACCAGTCTCCGGTTCCGTCGATGGCACCTCTAAAATGCAGTCGGGGAAAATGGAATCGGCAGCAGAGGCTACTCTGCAAGGATGCTGCAGAGATGTAATTTAAGCCTGCAGGGAGTGATTCCTGTCTGAAAAGCAACAAATAGTTGAGGCGAACACACGCTTTTTATTGTAGAGCACAAATAATTGAGTGACCTAAGCATTATTTCCAGTGAGTCCCGAATGAATACTATGTGTGTGTGTGCGAGTGAATGGTGGCGGTCCACAGATTCTCTCTCTCTCTCTCTCTCTCTCGCTCGCTCCTCCGCTTCTCTCGCTCGCTCTCTCTCTCTCTCTCTCTCTCTCTCGCTCGCTCTCTCTCTCTCTCGCTCTCTCGCTCTCTCTCTCGCTCTCTCTGCTCTCTCTCTCTCTCTCGCTCGCTCTCTCTCTCGCTCGCTCTCTCTCTCTCTCGCTCGCTCTCTCTCTCTCTCGCTCTCTCTCGCTCTCGCTCTCTCTCTGCTCGCTCGCTCTCTCTCTCTCTCTCGCTCGCTCTCTCTCTCTCTCTCTCTCTCTCGCTCTCTCTCTCGCTCGCTCGCTCTCTCTCTCTCTCTCCTCTCTCGCTCGCTCTCTCGCTGCTCTCTCTCTGCTCTCTTCTCTCTCTCGCTCGCTCTCTCTCTCGCTCTCTCTCTCTCACTCTCGCTCTCACCCCTTCTCTCCCTCTCCAATCCTTTTAACGCAATCATACGTGATTGAGGTTAGTATTAGTAATCCTCAAGATTTGTTCTGGAAAAATAAATGATTGCTGTTGAAAAGTTGTGAGAACTGGAATTAGTAAAGCAAAACAGAGGGAAGGGAGGGAAGGGCTGGGTGGGATTTTTTTTTTGTACTGGGAAATGGGTGCGCGTGCACGTGAGTCCTTTTGGATTATGTGCGCGTCCAAACTGGGGCGGCTCATCTCACAATTGTCTCTTTTAATTACGCTTCAAATCCAAAGTTGCAAAGCAGTTTTAAAATGTAAGAAGGCTGCATTAAACTGCAAACTGCATACAAAGATGAATCTTAATCAGCTTTGGCTACACAGTATTCTTACCCCCACAGCTTACAGGCCTACCAAAGAGACAGGAGCACACATTTTATTTTGTAAAAACCAATGGCCACACGTCCCATAAAGAACATATTAAGTCTGGCTTAAAGGATCACCTTCAACAGGGTTCAGCACACACAGAACATGAGCACAAAACCCCACTGGCAAAATTGAAGAACTAGACAGTGACAAAACACATGGATTTGTGTGATTTGATGCTGATGGAAATGAAAAAACATGCAATCATCAACAAATAACTGTGACAGTTAACTTTAGAGAACCCCCTTTAAACACATCTTGGCCCCTGGGTTCATGTGAAAGCAACATGAGGGCACCCTGTAGGCCTCTTCTGCACTGTGTTTCTATTTGACTGGGAACATTTGCAAACCAATTGATTGCTTCTCTCCAGCTGTCTTCAGCACAATTAAGAGGATGAGGATCACAACAGTACGTAAACACAACAGTAGTAAAGGTAAATCAACATAAAACAGCCCAGCCAGAATAACCTGCAGACATCACCTTTATGTGCCTCTGGTTTCATTCCCATTGTTGCACAGCTAGGGGGTGCACACTGCACTCAGTCACACAAGCACATTCTGTATAAGGAAAAACATGCATCTTTAGCAGCACAGCAAACCTCTGGCATCCCTATGATGAAAGAGCATGAAACATTTAGAGGCTTTTTCTAGGACTTAGCTTGGAATTCTCTCTCCAAACTGAATCTGTAGAGACAGCAAGAGAGCGGGAGCGAGTGTGCGAAAGACGAAGAGAGGTTTTCTTTCGACTGCTATTGTCTGTCCCTTTTACGTAAGATTTGGATAAAAATGGATGAAGAAATGTGAATGTGAAGTGCTGATACCCTCGTTAGCCATTTGCATTTTTCTAAAGTATGTGTGAGGGAGAAAGAAAAGAGAGAGGGGAGAGAAAGGGAGATAGAGGGCAGATAAAATCTTATATATTAAGACGGGCAAGAAAAAAGTTAGAAACTAAGTCTTAGAATCAATCAGATTCTAAATCAGAACCCTTTGTATTCATATTGAGTTGCCAGTGAGTGGTAGATATTAATTTGACACTGCAGTATAAAGAAATATCAATAATAGTTTCAATACAACATTCATCATTTTGGATGTGATATGCTTCGTGCTTCTAAGAAGAAAAAAAAGAGCGTGGTTTGGAGTACAAAGTGAGTTTTCTCAGAAATAGGAGGGAGCTCGTGAGCACTACAGACATGGACATGCATCTTTGTCGAGGAAAGATAAAGTATTCCCTAATGAGGATCTGTTTGGCTTCCTCCTTCTACCAGAGACAATTAATTTTCCCTTCACTCAAGAAAAGATACATCCAAACTCAATGAAAGAGTGCTCTTATGAAACGCACTGCAGATATTATAGAGTAATTATTTAAATTGTCATTTCAAGTGATTTTGACTCTGAAGATTAGCCGCTACAGTTACAGAAACCATGTGAATCATTTTATATTATTATATAAGTGTTTTTGCTCATCAGGGTCATTTGCTTTTTGTATTCCTGGTAAAATAATACGAACACTGTGGGGGAAAACCTGAAGCAAGTATGCTGAAGATACAGCTGGAGTATTTATATTTTATCAAAGGGCATTGTATGTGCAGATTTTCTTACTAAATGTAGAAATTAAACAGTGGTGCAGCGATTCAGTGTACAGAAATAACCCAAAGCCAGAGTCTCTGTGGCCTTGCCAAAGATGCCACCACTTCAGGAGCGGCTTTGTTTTTCAGAGGTAAACTTTTTATGTCTGCTGCCCTCGTGTGGAGAGTAGCAATGAACAACAAGCGTTTAGAGTAAAAAACGGATTATGTTTCCCTCTTTGAAGTTTGCCAGCTTCTCTGTGTCCTTGAGATACCTCACAGATTTGTTGACTCACAATAGCTAGAACTAGTTGTCATAGTGGAATGCCTGCTTAACACTTGTGCCAAGCCTGCAGGAGGCAGAGAGTAGAAACGTGAGAGAATATGAGACAGCCTGTGACTCAAAATGCTCCTTAAACACTTCTACTACAAAAACAACATGAATCATCATGTAAAAGAGATCAAGCCAGAGCTGTATGGAGGAAGAAAACAATCAGATTCTCATTCAAATTACATCTAGTGCAGCAAAATATGAGGCCAATTCTAGTTTCCTGCATCTCTCTGATAAATCAAGTCATGTCTCTAAGTGTGATGTGTGCTTGTGCATGTGTGTGTCTTCACATTTCTAGACAAGTCTTCATCTAATTGACTTCAAACATGGTGTGTACATTGCCAGGGACCAAAGGAAATGCAGTCTTGAGTTTAAGATGGTTTTCTGTTTCTGCTGTTGGTCAGGAGAGCCTGTTGCATATTTGGCTAGGCATTACCATGAGATGATGACACGTGAAAATGTCTCAGATCAGAAGTATTAAAAGTGCTTTTGCTTGATTTGTGACCTCACTGGTAATGTCTCTACATCATTTTTGGGACTTGATTATTAATTCATCCATCAATTTCCTTAACCACGTATTAAATTCAGGGCTGCGGGGGGGGGCAGAGTCTATCCCAGCTGTCACAGGGCAACAGGCCAGCAACTGCATCCCTAGCTGACACACAGAAACAGACAACCATTCACATTCACACAAACACCCAATTTAGAGATCCCTAATGAATCAGCAAGCATGTCTTTGGACTGTGGAGGAGGCAGAGTACTCAGGGAGAGCCCACAGATGTACAGGGAGAACAAGCAAACTCAACACAGAAAGACCCCTGCAGGCCAGGGGATTCAAACCCAGGATGCTCTTGCTGTGAAACAACAGTGCTAACCACTGTACCACCCATTATTAATGCATTTACTTATAGTGTTTTTTGATTTGTGAGTAGCATACATTTGTAATATTTTTATGCAACACTGTGCTGAAGATTAAAATGAACCTTGAATCTTTTTAATGCATTTTCTCTGACTGTGACGCCTGGCTTTGCCACTAACAAATGAAGGAATGTGTGTGTGTCAGCTCTTCATCCCAATCGAGTTCTTGTACTTGCTCTACCATTACTTCTGTGGCATCTGTGAGGTCACATTCCTCTGTGACCTTATCATTATTTCAACAGTTCAATTAACACACTCTATAAAGAAACCGTGATCAACTTAAAAACATGAAAGACTCAAAAGCAGCATTTGCTGTGTTGAGTGTTAAAGCTAATTTACAAAATATATACTGACATTGAAAAAAAAACTGCAAAAGTACTTTAATTTAAACCTGATGTTATATTCATCAGTTACTGAAAATTGACCAAATGACAAATATAAAGTGTTACAGGGTCACTCACAAAAACGATTTTATTTCTAGTGTTTTCGCTATGACATCCACCGCTCAAGCATCCTGTAACTGATACTAACAACAATACTTGGGCTACTGGCTTATCCCGCAACCGGTGTAATTGTACTTGTTTCTTAGAACTCTTAACATAAAACATTCAAATTAAAGACACCTAAGTGTGTTTGTTTTGTTCCCACTTGAGCACTAAGCAACACATTTCCACGACTGGAGACAGAGAGGGAAAACTTTATATACCAGAAAAGCCAGGTGCAAATCTGACACTACAAAGGAAAGCAGGTGCAAACATTTAAGCCTACTCACACATATATTTCACCAGAAATCCCTACAAGGTGATTTTGGCATTGTGCCTGAAAAATGAAGAGCATAACACTTTCCGCTCTTTCTTTCTTCTGTGATCTTGTACTAGTCAAACTGTAGATGTGAATGATGCAGTGAGGTTGCTATGCAAAATGCATGCAAAAAGTCTATGAATTGGTTTTGCTTCACTTTCTGTTTAAAGTGTGCTACTGTTATGCACACTATTCTTGAGTTATGCTGAAGTTATCAGAGAGCTGTGGGGGACAATGGTAGCAGGGCAGTGCCTCTCAAAAATCATCTTGTCATCATATTTTAGCTGTAATTTTAAACATAACTGTCAGATTGATCTTTTGGAGTTCTTGATAAACAAGCATAATAATATAAATATAGAAAATCAAAACTTAACCTTCAAAATGGGCTGGCCAGTTAGTGAAAAAGACCAAAGAAAGTTTAAACAAACTATTTATCTGACATGGTTTAATCTTTAACATGCTTTGCAGTCATTTCTGTCAACACCTATGTGCTAGACTCATAAAGTTTTGATTGAGGTCATAAGGTTCATCTAACAGCAAGCAGAGATGCAGAATAAGGACTGATAGTGCTTTATATCCGAGTCCTACAGATCCCAGGGTGCATGCTGCTTTTGGTCCAACTACCTCAGAGGAATCAACTGTGCTTAATGGAGTTTCTAATTGTCTGCCCTGAATTTCCAAACCACTCCAGCTGAGATCCTACGTACTGCAAGTGACAGGAGGAGGTGTTGCATTCCTCTCCAGAAAAAATACAAAGAAAAGGCATTCTGGTTTGCACTGGCAATACGGGTGAATTCGTTATGCCTGTTGAGACAGTAGAATTTTGTTATAAGTGAACAACAGCAGCATTGCATGTGAATTGCCTGAGACATGACTAGAGGACATGGCAGGATGTCAGGCTTGTTGCCAAAGACTGATAGGTGGTGGCTGTGTGTGGGCTTGTGTGTGTGTCTGTTGCATGTCATTGCAATTTTATATCCTCTCTCTTTAATATCTAAATTCCCTGCTGAGGGGAATTTTTAAAATCTTATAGAAAAAGATGCACATGTTGCCTGTATAATGATATGATATGCATTAAAGTAGTTAAAGCTGAAGTTGAAGTTTGGGGACTTTTTTTTTGGGGGGGGGGGTCTTCAGATGGGACCCAAATTTACTCAGGGGTTAAAAGAAGAACCTCATACCCAAAGACAGGTATCAGTGAAAAGCAGGGGCAGTTGAGTAGTTTCAAACTGAGTTTGTACTATAGCCTACTAAACCCCAAGAGGTTGTCCTTGTTCAAAACACATTCAATTGATGTAGTTTGATATAAACAAAACAGACACTCCTACTTTAACAGGGCCCCTTGTGCTACGTCGCTATCCGTGGTGCTGAACAGCGCTGGTAGTTTGGGCCCTAAAGGAGCGCTGCTTCTCCAAGCCCCTGAAGTTTAATGACTTGATCCCTGCATTTTCCATTTTTGGCCCGCTTCAGATGCAGCATTGGAACAAATATAGCATTGTATAGTATCAGGAGCCCTCTCGAGAGTAGTGCGACTTACAGTTGACTGCCAGCAGCTATCCGCGACGGGCGAAGACTGCACACAAAACTCGGGACAGATGCGAGGACCACAAGGAGAGGCTCCCTCCACTGCAGACTCGGAAGATGTTACTCACACACTCTGGTGTCTAATGAAACCACTCATCCTCTCCTCTCCTTCTCTCTATATCCCCCTTTCTTTCTTTTTTCTTTCATCACTCACGAGAGAAAGCATGCAAAGCAAAGACAGCTATAATGCTATGTCTCTCACCGTTGGTGATTGTGGTCGACTTCGATCGTTGTCCACAGAAACACTGCAGCATATGCGCTCCTTTTTCTGAAGGAATGGCCTCAGAATCCTCATTGATTTGGGTTGATGGGAGCCTTCCTCAATCCAAATAATCGGACAACGCTATCACAACACAGCAGGGTCAGGCAGCATAGCGTAGCCAGCCAGCCTTTCTCTATAGGCTTACAGCAGCCCTCAAAACGCCGGAAGGGCACAGTCTGCAGGACAAATTACGCTAAAACGAGGCATCTTGAGTGATTCCCCCTCTCGCTCCCTCTTTCCCTAACCCCGTCTCTCTGTCTATCCTCTTCTTGTCCACCGACGGTCATTCGCGTTCACGGTACACTCCTCTTCCGCCACAGCAGGCAACGCAAGGACGTTACAATGTGCTCTTAATTTTACATCCCCCCCCCCTGCCTCCGCGACTTTACCAGCAGCGGACGTAATAGCAGGAAAGGAGAAGGGAAGGGGGAGCGAGTGGAGACTCTGTGTGTGTGTGTGTGTGTGTGTGTGTGTGTGTGTGAGAGAGAGAGAGAGAGAGAGAGAGAGAGAGAGAGAGAGAGAGAGAGAGAGAGAAAGCATGCACGCCAAAGTTAAACTGCAGGGGTAAGTGGCAGGCCGACCATGAGTGAGGTAATGCGGAGCTGACAGTTGAGGCGACAAGGGTTGCCCGATCCGAAGCTGGCTGCACAGATGCTGGATTCCAAGAGCCAGTAGTTTTCCTCTTTTTCTTTTTCTTTTTTCCTATGTTTTCACAAATCATTGGGAAGAAGAGGACAACGCAGAGTCTACGTCAGCTGCAGTCCTTCGCTTTGAAGTCAATGATGTTTTGCGATGCGTGATAGTAGCAGAAAGTTTATGGCTCAGTCACTTCGTTATGAAAGAGCGAGTGGCAACAATGGCCACCGAAGTGTCCTTCCAGTGCGGCAGCAGTGACGGTTCATTATTTTAGTAAATTATGATATATATTAGCGTATAGGCGGTATTTTATACTTTTAGTTGGTCATGAAAGAGCTGGTGTTAACTATGCAGGTAATAAGTGGAGTGGAGTGAAAAGTGCACACTTTCTCATGGATGAGATAGAGAATAATGTACAGAAACAACAAGAGGAAGAACTCACAACAGAAGTAACCAACTTCACTTCATTACAGCAATTTAACTGACGAGAAGACCTCGGAGTCCCACCGCACCCTTTCTTAATAAGTGAAAGTGAAAAAGCTAGTAAAGCATGGCAAGTCACTTCCAGGACGAGGACTCTTTGGGGCATCACAGACGCTTAGATTGTGGCATAAATGTGGTGCGAACCTGAATTAGGCATTTGCAATAACGGATTGTGTAGTTGTGACTCAAAAAAAAATATATATATATATATATATATATATATATATATATATATATATATATATATATATATATATATATATATATATATATATATATATATATATGCAGAAATGTGACACTCATCGTGTTTAATTATTCAAAGCTCCTGATAAACTTAAAATGTAGTTTTCGAGTAATGAATCATGTAATCCAAAAGAGAAGTTCAATATCTCATTAAGAATTTTGACCCAGGATGATTAGCACTCAGGGGCAAGACCAGGAGAGCCATGTGCCAGCTTTTCAACACTAGGGGGTGCCACAACCTAAAACATTCAAATTATATTAAATGTATGCACAAAGAGACTTGCTTATAAATACTGAAAATTGCAAACACTAATAATAGAATTACCCAAGACATAACACAACAAAGAGGCTTTTTTATGTTGGCAAGTGACCCATCAACACAAGAAACATTATGACAATCTCTGCTGTAGCATTCAGCACACTGCCTAAGCATTTCATAGTGTATGCTGCAACATTTTACTGTATTTCAAAACCTCTTCCTGTGCTCATGTGACCTTGCATCACAAGGACAACAAAATATATGGCATCAACTACCATGGGAACATGCCCTCACTATGTAAAATCTACACAATGAACATAACAGGACATTTTAGGTTAGCAAAATGACTCAACACCAACATCCACATGCAAATAAGGAAAGGTCAGGGAGGAGTAAAGAGAGAATGGGTGGAGGGAGCCAGGGAGCTGGCATAAGACCCAGAGTCACAGATTTGGTGACGGTGCTGTAGTGTACATTCAGCTTTGACTATACTGTACCACTGCAGAGTCAATCACTACTTGCTGAGAGAGCCAAAGAGAGGAAGAGAGGATGGAAAGGGATAGGGGGCTATAGTGCAGAGGGCATGTGAAATGACAAAAATGCACTATAGTTAAGGCAACACTATCATCCAAATAAAATCTTTTAATGGGCTCATACTAATTAAAAATATAGTTTTAGTTTCAATATGTTTGTCAAAGATATTTTTCAGATTGCAGAAGATTTTATTAAAGTTTATTTTTTGTTAAAAGTGGACAAAACACCCATGATAACAGACATTTGTTTTAAAGATCACAATATATATTATTTTTTATTATCATTCATTTTATAAGTAGTACTTGTTATGGCTGGGAAAAAAACACTTTATTTTTTCATTTAGGTTGAATGAATGAGTAATGCTGCCCAAAAATAAATAAATAAATAAATACAGCTGTTTTTAAATAACAAGTGAATGCATGCAGGTAATTTCTGTTACTATTTTCTAGGTGTAAAAGCCAGGTTAGTTGTTAAATTTCTGTAGATAATCCCAGCAGCTGCCCTGCTATCCTTAATAGGTTTGTTTGGTTATCTCTTTATTAATTTAATGGCATCATTGTTAATATGTCCAAGACTTTTAATACTAAACCCCTTTAAATTTGCTCTCTGTTGGGTTTTGTTATGAGGAGCTGTTTGGCAGGCAAGGTTGGACCCAGAATGCAGGACTCAATAAACAAAATTGAACTTAAACGTGGTTTATTCGAAAAGTGACAGGAAATAATAAACAGAGCTAAACTGGAGCTGGGAGACTCACACTATGGCTAAACATTGACAATAGCACAACAAGGGACCAGGGGAAAAACACAGACAATAAATACACAGAGACAAACAAGGGAACAGGCAACAGGTGGGGAGCACAGCTGCAGATAATCATAACAGACAAGACCAGGAAGTAAAACTAAACACAGAACACAAGAGACAAAGACTGGCAAAGTAAAACAAGAAACAAGTAAACATGGGAACAGAGACACAGACTTGTCACAACACTGGGAATAAAACGCACAAGACAAGAGGAATGACACAGCGGGACAAACCAGACACAGGAGCACAGAGACACAGGGAAACAGGAATGCAGTATAAATAACAATAACAAATAACAGGACTTAGAAACTTACAATGAACTAAGAATCAAAACCATCTGCAAACCAGGAAACACACCAGAAGAATTTCAGTGAAAATAGAACCAAAAAGAACAAAACACAGAACACTGAGCAAAAGGCCTAGGACCATGACAGGTTTTGATGTTTGCTTTACCTTTTGAAATCACCTGATCATCAGTCTGACAGCAGTCAAAAGGTCCTTAATGGGTGAAAATCAAGAACAAAGATAGCTAATAAAGGTGTTTCACAAGATTAATTATTAGAGCTGCTGATATCTACTCTGTACATACATAATATTTATTCTCCAGCTCAGGCACATGAGGCCTAATTTTGATGCTGATGATCCCATCTTTAATGCTGTCAGCCCCACCAAAAAAACACATTCTTCAAAATTGAAGCTGCTTTTAATGATTACAGTTCTTTCCGTTTAATTCTAAATCTAAACTTCAAAAAGGCAGAATGTGCATGCTTCACACACTCCCAATCTTACGCATCTCCTGATTGGAGATCTCAATGACACAGTCCAGCCTTACAACTTCAAGCACTTCAACATGTTGAAGTGCTTGCTTAAAAACAAAACAAAAAAAGGAAAGGATTCTTATACCACAACAGAGCTTGTTTCTCCTTCGCTTAAACCACTGTGTGTCATATGCTGTCTACCACTGTACCACTCAACGGATTTCTATAGACAACTGTAGACAGCACTCACCTCTGTGAGTTCACTGAAATTTTGGATGGTCAAAAATAGGCTCTAGAACGCATCTATGTGCCTGTTTTTTTCACTTAGAGCCCTCACTTTGTAAGTTTTTGAGATATTTAGTTGCTTTAGTTGGACCAATGGCACACAAGAAGATAAATGTTGGCCAACACCAGTGTTGATATGATATATCAAAGCATCCCTAAAGAAAAACTTCACCCAAGTCCCTTTATTAATGTCACACAAACATCTATGACTACAAATCTGATAACCTGTTAGAAAGAGTGACCCCAGTCGCTGGGAAAAAATCTCTTATTGCAAGATGATTTCCAACAATCTGCAAAAGTTCTTTAATCGATTATAACTGAAAGAAGTCATTAATGAATACATTGTTCAATACTTTAACAAAAGGCTTAAAACACTTCTTGTCTGAATAAATCATTGTTTGAACCATGTGCTTATATTCCATTTAAGTACAGGGTTTAGTGTTAGCAATCCATTCCCTGTGTAAAATTAATGTGAGAATGACTCACATTGTAAGTGTTTGCAGCAAAGCTGCCCACAGTGGGGCATGATGGATGAGAACAACATTTCAAAACATATGAAAAAGACACTTAGTCATTTAAAACCTGGTGCATAAAGGTCATGGTAAGTTAAATATACTGGCATCAAATACCTGGGTCTTCATTTTACAATTTTAAATTGTTAACTTTTCAGGACTAGCTCTACCAAAGGTCCAGTGATATTCCATGTTTTAGCCTGTTTAATAAAATTCACATTATCTTTTGTGCAAATTCATAATTTTCTTTAGCTTTTCTTTTTTTCTGGGCCACTTTCACATGATAGATTTTTCTTTCAGTTTTTTTCTGTAACACGATAAACCACAACATCAATGAGATAATAGTTCATCCAGTTCACAGGCTATTGTAATGTGTGAAGTACAGATGCATTTTCTTGTCATTCGTTGGCTGTATTGCACACATAAATGAGAATTAAAACCCACTGCCAGTCAAGGAGGTTTGTAAACAGTCATATCATTGACAAATTCATCTCTTTAACCACCAAATGAAAGTCTGAGTTCAGGACTGTTATGATTACTAAATGGTTGGTAGTAACAATGATCATAAAAAGCATAAAAATATGTGGGCGCATCAGCATGTCATAGCAATGACCATATTACTCATTTTAGCATAATGGAGATTGGAAGGCCCCAACCAAACCTTCCTAATGTGGGAGTCAAGCATTAGGACCACTCCCTCCATGATCAGGACCAAAAAGATCATGATCATCACCATCTAACAGGTGGTAGGGCCAGACACTGTACAAGGTAGATTATTTAAAGAAATAAACAGCAAGTTTTATGGGAGGTTTCTAAGTACCTGAGTAGTGGCTATCCATTCCGACAATCTAGTTGTTAACTAGTTTTTGCTTTAATACACTACAAAAGCTCCTGTCAACAGTGAGCAAATTTGCCACACATGCACAATTAGGCCACTAAGCATGCTCAGAAACAGAAGACTATGGTACGGCACCATCACGCAACACAGCACTTTGACCTTATCCCATTTATTATTTTATTGGCTGCTGAACGGCTCAGCAGTTTACACGTCTGCTCAGGACAAAAGCACTATTAGCGGTGCTAACAGTCTACCATCTAAAAGAGGAGAACAATCAAAAACCTGTCAGCATGACGGCAATAGCAAATTCAAGAGCAGCAAATACGGGAATAGCAACAGTGGAACAAAATGAATTTTCCACTCTCAAAAATGGGAAGTTATGCTGATTGTGTTGATGAACCACATGCTAGTTCTTGACCAGCCCTAAGATTAAATAAAGCAGAGATTTAGCTGAAACATATAATCCAGTGCATCATTGCTCTTTGAGATGCTTGGTAATGTAGTGGACGTTTTAAAACAAATACTGACTACATTATCCATTTGTGTTCAGATGACTGTAGAGCAGATATTGAGACAAAACTCATTTAAAATCTAAAAGATGTCCACTATATTGTAAAATAGTCAGAAATGATGCAGAATATAGTGTAGATATTTGACTGATGGTAGAAAAAATGTAATAACATTTATATTGTCCTGTAAGCTGCTTTGATGCTATCTATTTTCATCTCTCAGTAACAACACAATAACATTCTTCTTTCAGACAAAACTGAAAAAGTGCTAAGATACAAATAAATTAATTCTGTGATGAAATTTATTGCCATCTGTAGCACTAAATATTACATCGACATTGATCACGTCAAGGTGGGCAGTGTGCCAGGCAGAGTTAGGACCCAAATGCTGGACTCAGCAGACAGACATAAACTTAAAGTGGCTTTATTGCTGAGTTCTCAGGCTACATACAAAAATCCTCCAAGGAGCAGAACTTGGGCGGATAATCCAAAAACCAAGAATCTTATCAGAAGATAAACAAGAGACAGACTAAATGCAGGGCACCAAAGACTTAACACAGAGATGGGACTAGGGCTGAACATGGGGACAAAGGGCAAACTGAAACAATACTAAATATTTGCTCAACATGACACAGAAGAAATTTAACAACAATAGAACATCAAAGAACAAAAAGACAAAACACCGGGCACAAGGCCCAGGACCATGACAGATCAATGATCGACTATAACAACCTATAAAGAGAAGAAATGTAAGAGATTTGAATTAATAGAAGATACTGAAATATACAAAAGCACTGAGTCACAGCTGATGGGTGCTACCATTTTCTGAAATGTCAGAAAACTTCCAATATTCTGCAAAGCTAAAGGACGGCATGCTGCTAAAATCAGCAGTGTTTCAAAAGTGCTAATGGCTGCATCAAGCAGTGCTGCCAAACACCTTTCGCAAAATGACAAGTGTGGAAACTTGAGGTTTGGGACTCAGTTTGAGCACAACACAGAAACAAGACATCTGTCACAGATTGCACAGAGATAATTGACTTTTTCTATATGTTTGTTTGTTTTATCATTTTTTATTTATCTATTTATTTATGTTGGAGGCATGTGGGTGGAAATCATTCAGAGAGGCATATTGTTTACTGCTTTGTGTTGACTGTTTTGGTCACATCTAAATGAACACCCATTGAAGCAAAGCGTCAGCTGAATTACAAAATCTTGGCTTCATATCAGGAATTTGTTGTGTATATACTAGGAAATAATGGAAAAAAGGATTGCTTTTAGTTAATCATAGGACAGAAACATCTGCAAACATGGGAAACAAGAAGCTAAGATTGCTGTCATGAGCATGATGAAGAAAGAGGAGATTTGGAACATGAGGGGAGTGAGAGTTGGGTTGAGGAATATAAAAAATGAATCAGCATCTGCACTAAACTGGTCTTTGCAGTTGCTAGTAAAGAGCTTTTACTCCTTTCTTAAATGAGAGTGGGTCAGTGAGAAATGCTGCCAACAGAACACAGAAACACTAGAATAAATTTTCCTTTCCTTGCCCTCTGTTGTTTACAGTGCATGGGGCTTGCTGCATATGCACTGCTGAAAGAAATTCAAGGAATACTATTTAATCAGAGTAATCAAAATATAGCATCAAGCAAATTAAACTTCTGAAATATTGATCTTCTCAGTTAAGTAGCAGAGGGGGTTGTTAATCAGCTTCAGATGCTTTTGGTGTTAATGAAATGAAAATCAGGTGCACTGGAGGGGCCACAGTGAGACAACAGGAATGGTTTTACAGGTGGAGGCCGCTGACTTTTTTCCCACCTCATCTTTTCTGAATGTTTTTTCACTGGTAGCATGAAATGATATCTGGACCCTGCAGGTATCTAGCCTTTGCTAGAAGGTTTGTTGTGTCTCCCAGAAAGTCTCAAGAGCATGGAGGAGATTCCAGGAGACAGGTGGTTACTCTAGGAGAGCTGGACAGGGCCATAGAAGGACTTTAACCCATCAGCATGACTGGTATCTGCTCCTTTGTGCAAGAAGGAACAGGATGAGCACTGCCAGAGCCCTACACAATGACCTCCAATAAGCCACTGGTATGAATGTCTCTGACCAAACAATCAGAAACAGACTTCGATATCCTCTATTGGGCCATGTGCTCATTGCCCAGTACTGTGTAGCCTGATTAGCATTTGCCATAGAATACCAGAATTGGACGGTCCACCACTGGCACCCTGTGCTTTTCACAGATGAGAGCAGGTTCCACCTGAACACATGTCACAGATGGGAAAGGGCCTGGAGAAGCTATGAACATTATGCTGTCTGTAAAATCATTTAGTATGAACAGTTTGGTGGGTGGGTCAATGGGGTGGGCCTGGGGAGGCATATCCATAGAGGGATGCACCAACCTCTACAGGCTAGGCAATAGTACCCTGACTGACACCCTTGCCTGACCTAAATCCAACAGAACACTTCTGGGACATTATGTTTTGGTCCATCCAGCTGTCCAGGAGCTCAGTGATACCCTGGTCCAGATCTGGGAGGAGATCCCCCAGGACACCATCTGTTGTCTCATTAGGAGCATGTGCCAGCGTTGTCAGGCATGCATGAGTTGTTGCAATGAAATTTCACCAAAATGGACTAGCCTGCCAGTTGATAATTTTTAATTCCATCAAATGATGTGGCATCCTTTCCTTCCATTACCCAGGCCACTGGGATCTAAGTGTTCCTATATATATATATATATATATATATATATATATATATATATATATATATATATATATATATATATATATATATATATATATATATATATATATATATATATATATATATGTGAACACATGTGTGTGTGTGTGTGTGTGTGTGTGTGTGCGTGCGTGCATGCGTGCATCTATTAATGAACTAGAGTTCATTAATAGAATTCTGTATACACAGCATGCTCTGTCTCTTGTGGCTTTGTGTTGTCATACAGTAAAAGTGAGCTGCTGGGACTCTTTTTTTTAACCCCCTGTTCCTGCCTTGCACAGTTCATTGTGTGCATCCATCCATCCATCCATTTTCTTCCACTGAAAAACTGTATAACACCTGATCTGATTTAATTAATTAAATTAATTTAGAAATGTGCACCATGTAAATGCAACCATCACCACAAAACAAACTTTTTATACAAGCACCATATTTAAGATGGGACCTCATGAACAAAGCAGGACCCCCTTGAAGCCCTGAGAGCTACTATTGTACTTTAAATTAAATCACTCTTGGTCAGGGAAACAAGTTAGGTCAGCCATACACAGATATGAATAACAAACAATATAAGTCCAACACATCGTATTAAAAAATACAACACAATACAAAATACAATACAATACAGTCAGTTAAATTATAAATGAAACAGTAATGCATCTGAAAATGAGTGAAGAAAAAATATGAAATAAGTGAATAAATCAGCAAAACACACCAATAACACTACCACCAAGTCAGAAAAGAAGAGTGGAAAAAACTGCAAACAGTGCATGACTGATATAACAAATTATACCGATTTGCACTGTGACAGCTGTCCCTATATTTCTGCAGTTTAAGAGTGTACACAGCAAGTTGGATGGATTTAAACAAGAAGACCCACAACATTTAATTACATGAATAATGACACAGTTGTCCACTCTTCTTCTCATGAAGTATGAAGAAACACAGCCAGGCATTAAGAATTCCATATATTAAGGTGGTTGTGAATGCTTCATTAGGCAATAAACACTGCAGATCCCAGAGTGGGTTCAAGATTTATACTCTTAATGATATAAGTGAAATGTAAGCTGTGCACATGGCATGTAGCTTACTGTTCCTCACTATTTTTATAGGCTGTTTTGCTGTATTACCACATTTTGCTTTAGAACAAATGCGTGAAACAGGACAATGTGACCCTGCTGGAAGGTTACCCTACTTAAACAAGGGCACTCTGTCCCTAATCCAAATATATTTTATACAGGGAATGTGCCCCTTTGTGCTTTAACCTCATGTGTCTTAAAAAAAAAAAAAAAACCTCCACAAAATAACTGAAATAAGTCACAGCACTGTAAAATGCATTTCTGTACCACTATAAGGCAGCATCTAGTGTTTTAAAGAGCAGACTCAGCATCCTGCAGGGCTAAAATGCAGCTTTGCTACCCATTACTGGTAAAGTTGAAAAGCTTTGTCAACAACACGTATGCTAATCATTCAGGCTACACAGAAAACAGCAGAGCAGTCATCTCACCAAAAAAAGTGGAGAGGCAGCAGTTTTTGTCTAAATCAGCTGACAGCACTGATAGAGTAAAGGAGCTGGGAGTAGGGAGCCTAAACCTTCTAGCATGCGCAGCAAACTAGCCTAATATTTACACAGTTTTTTCAGTCCTTATAATGTTATAATCAGTGCTGGAGAGGTTGAGGTCCACACTGGAGTGGTAGAGTGTGCTTGGGGTGAGAAAACTACTAGAGGAGGTGGACTGTGCGAGGGAGTCATGATACAGCAGCAGCAGCAGCACTGCCCTGCAGCACTGAAGCATGTGGTGAGGTTAGGTGGTTGGTTAACGCATTTGCAGGCTATCATACGCATCCTCCGGCTCAAGTTCGTACCCAGATACAAAAAGTGCATTTCTTTTTATCGCATGAAATGTTTTGGTTTGGCTCTTTTGACGTTCCGCAGTACGTGCTCTAATAATCCACTCTATTTAACAACTGCTGCGTCCGAACAACTACCCAAGCAAAATGCGATTGTAACTTATTCATACAGAAGCAGACTGAAGTTTCTTACCGGGGTTTTTATCACCCATGTCCTCTCGTGGTTCTGAAGTTGGATGCTGCCGATGTGCGCTCTGCGTTCGGCTCGTGCGCGCTCTCTTCTTCTGTCAGGACGGTCGAGCAGAGGGAGGCAAGTTGATTGTTTCAAGTAAGCCTAATATTCGTTGCAAACTGAGATTTTTCTTGCAGCCCTGCTTCTCCGGAGATACACCGGGTGCAGAGCTCTTGAGTGAGTTTACACTTCGGTGCTTCTGAGAGTTTTTGAGTAAGGTGGACTGATGGCTCAGGTAAAGAGTGCGGGAGGGGGTGGGACTTGTGTATGGATGTGTTTTAGGGGGATGCAGAGTGTGCATTGTGTCTTGATGCAGAAATAATTTAGCATGCAGCGGAGAAATGGGGATAAGGAATTAATTGTTTTGTTGTGTGAGGATAGGCTCTGCCTTCTCTTCTATCCATCTTTCCTCAACTACATAACAATCAGGCTGTCTTCTTTCTAGTGTTTTTATAAAGTACCGCAGTTCATGAGATTTTTTTGTCAGATTGTTATGCCTTCATATCTGAAAAAAAAAAGTAAATTACGCAGGGACATTTTCACTACAACTGAATTTTCGGGTGTGTTTTTTTTTAACAATTTGAAGGGACATGTAATGTTATAGCACCCTGTAAAGTAAATGAGAACATGCCTACATTGAACTGTGTTCATATTTATCCTAAGTTCTCTAGCGCCTATCCACTTTTCATGTATTCTTTCACATTTTTAACCGATCTCTGCTAAATTAAATGCACCCCTGCAGGAAAGACCCCCCCTCCCACAATTTGCTGACCACACAATGTACATGTTGTATTACTGGTAGCAGAGGTATATGATATTTTTCTTGAGAGACATTCATATTTAATGAATGAATCAGATCAATAATTGTGTCCTGAGCATTTGATGCTTTATTGTGCCTGTTATTTGATTGTACTGCAGCAGAATTTTGATAGATACAAAGTAAAGCGAACACAAAGACCATGCATTCAGAATGAGCTGTTCCAGTGTAATTTGTTTGTGCAAAAAGCTCTTGAGAAACCTGCCAGTGTTGTGTAATAAAATCGCATCATTATGAACTGCCTGGACAGATATGTACACAAAAGTACGGTTTGCGCATAAGAGTGCACTGCTTTCACCTTTATTCAAGTGCCCCTCTTGTTCTGTAATGAGTGTTTTTCTATCCCTTGTTTAAAAAACAAAACAGAAACAGAAATACATTTATTGTATTCCTCTTAATCAACTGAAGTAGTAAAAGGTTGATTTCCTGTTTTGTTACTGTCCTTTGTGGTATTTTGTGTAAGACATACATCAGCACTGAAATCCTCAGTGTTCAATACACACAGCATGATTCTTTATATCAGCTGAAGGAGAAGAATGCCACAATCCTGCACTGAGTCTCAAAATTTATGCAGGAAAAAACAGAAAACAACTAGTGTGATATTATCTAACTGGCCCATTGATCAGTGTCTTGGAAAGTGCCCTGTCAGCACTCTGATGGGACGCTATGACAACAGCTAGAGTTTCCTCTGCTGGTATAAAAAGAATGAGCTGCTGGGATAAGATGTTTCTAGCCTTTGAGCTGAAATAGAAGCCTGAAGGCCAAATGACGTTCAGCGTCATGCCTCAGCCTGTAGGTCCAAATCGTAGGGCAAAGGCAGAAGGAGAATGTCAGCATGGCTTCACGATTTTCACTCTGTGGTTATAGTTGCAGTGGCATGAGTGACTGTCACACATGATTTCAAACATCATACTTCCTGTCACATGGCTGAGGCCTGGCTGCCCTGCTGCTGACACAGGCGAATCCTGGCCGGCGTCAGTTCGCAGCAAATCGATGAGAGGACTTGAAAGAGAACACCTCTGCTGGGAAAAAATGAACTGCATTGATCAGAAAGACACCTAAAGTCTTCTACAGATTTGAACAGAGATTACTATATGTGTGTGATAAGTGTTGTGGTATTGTAAAGAATGGCTGCAGCACTGTGCATCTTTAATGAAAATCCAAATGAGCAACAGCTTTAAGTTCACTCTGTGGCACGTGAAATATTTATGCTTCTCACCCACTTTTTTTTTGTCTACTCCCTTTCCTCTCTGACTATTCCATCCGGCCTCCCTACCTGACTCCTAGCCCTTCCTCTCCTTTCTTCATCCCTCCTCCTCTAACTCCTCTCCTGTGTGTCTCTGTGTCCTCCCCTGCCCCAGACCTGCACCCATAGGATATCATCTAACTTGGCAGTGTGTCCTTGCTCCATACAGTGGCAAAGGCACACTGCTCTCCCTGCCTTTGTACACAATATCTTTGT
Source organism: Pterophyllum scalare (assembly GCA_024447675.2). Classification (NCBI taxonomy): domain Eukaryota; kingdom Metazoa; phylum Chordata; class Actinopteri; order Cichliformes; family Cichlidae; genus Pterophyllum; species Pterophyllum scalare. The sequence continues at coordinate 74,404 of JAMQGT020013954.1, forward strand.
CCTGAAACAGCTACACACCCCCTTCGGTGACGATGTAATTTTCTCGCAGAAGTCAGATTGTATTATAATGTACCCAAAGGCTGTATTCTCTGCTTTACTTGAGATGAGTCACTTGTGTGCCCAGTTTTAAATTTTAACTCTTTTCTGGCTCTATTACAGCAGTTCTCTGTGCAGTATTGTGTAGAGCTAAAACAGCCCAGCGAGTGCAGATATTGCATTGGAGGAGAGCTCTCCTCTGCAGACACTGCAGTGCAGCCTTCTCGCTGCAAATTCTGCCTTCTTCGCCTATTTCTAGAGTCACTGGCAAGCCTTGGAGAAGTTAGTGGTACTTGTCCAGATGCCAATAGCAACACCTAGTGTCATCAATATTGCTCAGCTACTGCCCAAGTTTTCCAATGTTTCTTGTCTTCATCAAGGCAAACCTTTGTGTATTTAATATTTAATGTGAAGAAATAGTGTTCTATTAGTGTTATTACTTAACATGTCATTGCACTCTGGAAATCCAGTGGAAGAAGTGTTTAGAAAGGTAAAAGTCTTTCATTCAACATTTTACTCATGTAAAAACATACATGTGTAATAGAAAAAATATTTAACTTGGCTCTGAAAACATTAGATAAAAAGCCAAAGTCATATCATCTTTGTCCCCCATTCTCTTAATTAGTTCGGTACAGGACTGTAGATTAGATTGTAAAATATACACAGGTCCATAAGTTTTTGGACAATGACACGATTTTTCTGATTTTGCTTCTCACCACTGCATTGTCAGAGCCACAGTGCATTTTAAATCAATCAAGTTCTGATTGAAGTGCAGACTCTGTACCCCATAGTGGCCATGGCCGGTGTTGTGCCAAAAAGGGATTTCTGGCATTTGCCAGAAAATGACTGACTGTATTTAAACAGTTGTAAATTACTTTTTGGCCTAAAATATGTGAAACATATTTCTCATGAATGATATCAAGTCATTTTGAGCAACAAAAAATTCCTGTCACCACGTAGAAGCCACAAACACATTTTCATGTGTTAGAGCACTGACTTCAGTTCAGGAGATGAGATTTGAGGCAAGGGGGAAGAAGATAAGCTGGAGATGTGGGAGGAGAGAGAGGGCAGTGGTGGAGGCAGATGAAGAAGAGGAGGAGAAAGAGATTATGAGAAACAGATGTTGAAATGGACAAATCTTAAATGGTCATATATAGTTTAAAAGTGCTACTTGTGATCTTTAAAACTCACTTGTAAATGACAGTTTACAACGTTTACTTTGCGGGGGTGGGGGGTATCTATATTTAGGGTTTAGAGTGTTTATCAGATTTACCCTTTCTTTCGGAAGTCTGTGGAAACTGGAGCATTCTAAAATAATTATTTTGGGGTATAGAGGCTTAACTGTTTAGGAATTACAGCTATTTTTATACACAGTCCATCATTTTCAGGGACTCAAAAGTAATTGGATAAACTAATACCATTTTAAAGACAGGATATTTTTTAATACTTGGATGAAAATCATTTGCAGTCAGTGACTGCCTGAAGTCTGGAACCCATGGACACCAAATGCTGTATTCCAGGCAAAAGGTTTAATTGTTGCTTGTTTATGGGTCTCTCTGCCTTCAGTTTTGTCTGCAGTAACTCAAAAGGACAGATTAATGGAACAGATAATGGCATATATAGTAAAACTAAATGAAATATTTCCTGAGATATGAATTTGTATATGTGTATGTGAGTTTTGTGTAGAGTTTGCATTATTGTGAGTACTTTAATTTAAAATAGAAAAAGACATTGAATTATCAACAGTAACTTTATACCTGAGTACCAAATTTCATTGAGATAGATGAAAAAAGATATGAATTTTAAGATTTCACCAATGATGAGCGACAGGGATTTTTAAAAGTTTTTGAAAATTGTGACTTTGACCTTAAAAATGAAAATGCTCTTGGCCCCTAAGGAATATTTCCACAAAGTTTCATCAATCCCTCCACCTATCAGTGGGTGAGGTGATAACCACTAGTGACCAGGTTCCACTGGCAGCCAGATATGCCCAATTTGTTCTGCAGGCTCCCACAAATCATTTGGTAAGTAATGAGGTCCCTTTGTAGTAACTGCTCCAACACCGTGTTCGTCATTTTACTCATCGATACTATTGAGTGCATATATCTGATTATTGTGGTCTTTCTGTAGTTCCCTCATCCTCGTGTCACCTGGAGTGAACAGCAGGGGCATAGAATTAGGTAGGGACGCAATACAATTACCCCAAACTATAAATTATACTTAGGTGCAATACTTGATTAACAGTTATTAGTTTCTAGCACTATGCTTTACTGGTTAAACATAATTGCAGTGGAAAGGCTCCCAAAGGTTTGTGATATCCCTACTGGAGGTAGAACAAAGCACAACTTTGTTTTTTTAATATTCTCCTAGGTCTCTCATAGGTGAAATGGATCCATGTATAAAAAGTATTTTACTGCAGAAGTGGTTAAATTGACAGAAATTGTAAAATGCCCAATAAATTTAAAACAAATAAATTAAAATAATGCTGAGTTGAATGGGAGTTGCTACACATGCATTAATGTAATATTATAATGGAAACTCTGATTCATCCCCAGTTGAACGCAACAGTGGAGAGGAGTATCTCTACATGCCTGGGAAAAAAAGCAGAATGTGACTAGCTTGATGTATTTGTGAAATACAGTACTGCAAACACAAAAAAGTACAATGGCTGAAATTTCAAATATGAGCAACTGTGATGAATGTGTTCACATACTTTTCAATAGTCTTTTGTGGGAGCAGTTATACTACAGAGTGACAGTGTAATTCCCCTGGACTTAAAGTGGGATTTCAGTGGAGTTTGTTTGTTTGTTTGTTTGTTTGAATTCAGGGTGAGCTCCTTATTCTAGTGTACCTACAAATACCTGTATTAGGTACACTATAATAAAAAAAAATAAGACAGTCATCGCACCGATAGCTGGTGAGCTGTGCAAAAGTGACAGAAATATATGAAGTGTATGCCATATTTAGGCAGTTCATTTATGTGGTTCAGCTATTTGTAAATTTTTACCACTGCAGCTATTGCTTTTACTTTGAAGGCGAATTGTCCGGTTTGCGTGGCACTGCTGCAGCTGCACCGTGGACCCAGAGGCGCTGAGTGCATGGAGCTGGTCCTCGGTGTACTGAACTGTGAGCCTCCGTCCACAGCGACGGTAAGACATCGTTTAGTCGGCTGTTGAACAGTGAATTCGCTCATGTCGACATTGATTTGCATTAGCAAAAGTAGGATAGTATAAATAGGAAATACCCCCCAAAACTTTCATTTGTCATAAAACAACTTAAAAAACTGAAAATTAATTATACTTCGTACACGAACAAACGATACAAAGAGTTGGGTTAACGTGACGAAAAACTAAAATAGAATAATTTATTTATTTAAAATGTATTCATATGCAAACCCAAAAGTAAACAAACAAGCGGCGGTGAAACTGGTTTACGTGTGACGCAAACCGGAAATTGGGGCCTTTTCCTTTCAAACTAAAAGTTGCGCTTTTTGAAACGTGGCTGCAGGAGTTGGATTTTTTAAAAGGCTCACTGTTTTTAATTAGACATAAAGCTATAATAACGACTGCGCTTTGAAAATCAATTCTCACATTCACCTTAGATAACAAAAGTGAAAAAAAGAAGAAAAACAGAACACAGAGCAACAAAAGAAAAGTACAAAATGAAAGCAAAGCAATAAGTAAATTGTACCAATTCAAAAAAAGTATAAATACAAATATTCATAACTAATAAGAACAGTTTATAATATAATTTATAATTATAATTTTGTTGCGACAGCGATGGGTTCAATTAGAACTTTAAGGTGTTTTAATGGATTGAAATTAATCAAATTATTCTCAGCCAATCGGACTCAGCTTATATAGTTTCTCACAGTTATTTTCAAACCTGAGACGTTACGTAAGTAGAATTTAGTTTATTCAGTAAATAGTTAAGTTAAATTAGTAGTATTAATAGGATGTTTATAATTAGACAGCGCCACCCCTTTCGCATTTTTATTTTTACTTGGACCAGGTCATACATTTTTTAATGAAGAACACTTACTGTAACTGATACAGTCACATGTTATATATACTGATGGATTCAACCCTTTCCAGACCTTTCCAAAAAACTATGGGGTTTCTGGCACAATCCCAGCAAAGACTTGTACATATATAACTGCTGTATTTCATATACACATTGTTGTTTGTTCAGACATGTAGAGGAACCCTCTGTCCACAATCATACCAGTTTGGGATGAATCTGAGCTTCAATTATGAAATGAAGTTCTATAACAACTGTCAATTTAACCACTTTTGCAGTAAATATTTGGAGGGGTATTTTGGAAACTAAAGCGCTTTTGTACTGTATGGTACTGACAAATCTACTTTATACACCACTAGAGGGAGCTAATTACACCAAACAAAAGATATGTAAACAATGGCTTGCAGAGTATTTTCTATTGCACATCTGAACAGTTATGACAGAGTAAGCTTTTATTTTATTTAAGCATGCAAGGATTTTGACCCTTTGGTTTCATGCAGCTCTGTACCCACTCAATAAACAACAATCTGGCAATAATGACATAATAATAAATAAGGTATCAATTTAAAAGTAAAACTGACACTTAAAACCGAGTATATGGGATTAGACACAGCGCAAAGGCACGCTGCAGCGGCTGATACAGAGTTATAAAACCATTTGGTTGCAAATCGTGAGCTTTCAGACGAGTCCGTGAACGTAGCATTAGCCCCATTCTGGAGGTGGGACCATCGAGCTCAGAGCGGAAGGTCAACACAATCATGGCGTGGAGAGGATGTGCGATGAAATGGGCCAAACAGAGTTCATCAGATCCCGGAACACTACTTCACGAAACTCCAGGTGAGCAAACACAACGTTGTTTTGGTCGCACCGTCTGTCTAAACAACCATAACGCTGACAGGACGCGTGTTTGTGAGTAGCTGTTTACTTCTCCACCAGGCGCAGCTTACCTAACCGTTCCGACTGTCATTACAGACAGCTTCATGCTGCATTTACAGACATAACCTGCAGTATCAGCACTGTCCGAGTTATTTGTCTTTTATGTGTTTGTGAAGGATCTGAGCTGTTCAAACAGCATGTCGTGCTTTTATTATTGCTCTTCGTGTATCAAACTGATTGTATAGAAATAAGTAGCTGTGTGGAGCCAGTGTCGGGACATACCACTCATGTACGTTTATACATTTTAAACTATGTAATGTATTTGTTCGTGTGCGAATTATTATCTTTAGACACTGGATGCATAAAACATTTTTGTAGCTCTACAGTCGAAAACATGAACCAACACTGGAGAAAATCAGTTTTCAAAGAAGAACTATTATGTTCTTCCCCTAAATTAAACATGTGTTTTATAGTTATTCTGTATATTTCAACAACTACCTGCTTTAAAAACTGTCTCCTTTTTCTTGTGGCAGTCTTAACCCCTACAACCAGCAGAGGTGTGGATTTCGCAGGGAGGCCAAAAGGCCTGATACAAAGAAAAGAAATTCCACCCAAGAATCAAATACCTCACCCCCTGAGCCTGGCACACCAGTGCCCCAGCCTCCTCCAAAAGTCCCCAGGCCGACACTTTTCACACCACTGATGTTCACAGTAGGGGTAGGTCCCCCAGTTTTCGAGTACTTTTTTTTTTCCCCATGATGTATAGTGAGGAAATGGATGCATGGTATGCTGATGTTTGAGACAGTAGGATGGGGTTGGCTGTTGTCTGACTCCATTTTAGTTTACAGGCTGCTCCTTTGGTGCAGCAGCCATTCTGCAATATGAGACCCTAAAGTCAAGACTTCAGACAGCACAAGATGAAGACAAATCAGAAAAAGGCATGCAGGTGAATGTCTGTTGATAAAATATTACTGCTTCTGTCATGTATTACTGGTTTCATTTATAAGCGGCTCACAGTGATTCGGTAAACCTTTCGTATGCTTGCAGGGCTCCCAGGACATGGCGTACTGGCATGACTGGTGGAACCAGCTGTCCAGCTTCCAGCGACAGCTCATCCTCCTGATGTCCATGGCTGCTGACTTCTGGAGCAGCTTCACGGAGGGGCAAAAGACCGTGACTGGTATTATTTTACGCAATCAGCATCTTTGCAATGTCTTTTATTATCGTTCTGCATTTCTTCATAGTCAGAACCTTTCCTTATTAATGTTTTCTAGGTATTATTGCAGTAAATGCCGCAGTCCTGTGTTGTTGGCGGATTCCTTCAATGCAGAGAAGTATGCTTAAGTACTTCACGTCTAACCCAGCCTCCAGTAAGTTCACTTGTGCTACCCGATCGTGTCCTGCTTGTACTTGCAGTGCGTACATTTTTTAAAATATTTTTTTTCTCTTCCACACCAGAAACACGCTGCCTTCCCATGGCCCTGTCCTCCTTCAGCCATTACTCCATCATACACATGGTGGCCAACATGTATGTCCTGTGGACATTCTCCTCAGGGATCGTCTCTCTTTTGGGGAGAGAGCAGTTTCTTGCAGTCTACCTGTCTGCTGGTGAGTGAAATAAAGAATAAGGCCAGGGTCTGATAATATTTATTAAATCTAAACACACTATTGAATTATCTCGTTTGCTTCACATTTGACTGCAACTCAGTTAATTGATTTATTCCCGCTGTTAACCATTCTATCCATCAATGTATTATAGCAACTAAAATAAAAATGACCAAAAAAAGCTATGTTCTAATGTTGACACACTCTAACTGTCAGGCCCTTTCAGCAATATAGATGGTTGGAAGGATAACTGGGAAAATAAACAAGAAGAAGTAAGTAGGGGCACTGAATTTGTGATTGATTTTCAGTTCTGTGTATTTTTAGGTGTGATTTCCACTATGGTCAGTTACACGTGTAAAGCAGCCACCGGGCGTCTCTATCCATCATTAGGGGCGGTAAGATATTTGCTAAAATCTATTTTAAAGCTCAGCACAAATGAAGGACAGCTGTGACCTGCAGTTGTGTTTGATCCACAGTCAGGTGCCGTCATGGCGGTACTCGCTGCTGTCTGCTCTAAGATGCCAGAGGCCAAGCTCAGCATAATCTTCCTTCCCATGGTCACTTTCACAGCAGGAAATGTAAGTGCTGCACAGTTCATATTACTTACATACACTTACTCGACACTTCATTAGGTACACCTTGCTAGTTCTGTGTTGGACTCTCTTTTGCCTTGACAGTTGTCTTAATTCTTCTTGGCATAAATTCAACAAGGTGATGGAAACATTCCTCAGAGATTTTGGTCCATATTGACACAGTTGCTGCACATTTGTCAGCTTCACATCCATGATGAGAATCTCCTGTTCCACCACATCCCATCCCATTATGCCAAATTCTGACTCTACCATGTTAATGTTGTAGCAGAAATTGAAACTCATCAAACCAGGCAACGTTTTTCCAACCTTTCACTGTCCAATTTTCATAAGCTCATGTGAACCGTGGCCTCAGTTTCCTGTTCTTAGCCAACAGGAGTGGTAACCGGCGTGGTCTTCTGCTGCTGTAGCCCATCTGCTTCAAGGTTGGATGTGTTGCACATTCAGAGATGCTCTTCTGCATACCTTGGCTTTAAGGAGTAGTTCTTTGTGTTACTGTTGCCTTCCTATCAGCTTGAAGGAGTCTGACCTCTCCTCTGACCTCTGGCATCAACAAGGCAATTTCACCAGAGAACTGCCATTCACTGGATATTAGTTATTATTTTTTGTGCACCAGTGACCGTGGATAAGCATCCATGGTTTGACGGAATAATTTCAGCTTTGAGGTGTAATTTGGAAGTGTTGCTGGTTCACACATTAAATAGTGTTTACATTATCGTGCTGTATTTTTGCTGCAGGAAGAGATGCATCATCAAAATGAACAAGTACATGTATGAGTGAATGTGGAAGTGTGCATCCCTGAATACACTATAAAGACATTGTTGCTTTTGATGCACTTCAGTGAATTGACCAACTTTGGCATCTGGCTATTTGTTTATCTTTAGGCTCTGAAAGCACTCATTGCCATAGATACAGCAGGACTTCTATTGGGATGGCGACTGTTTGACCATGCAGCTCACCTTGGCGGAGCCCTGTTTGGAGTGTGAGCTCTCACGTCTTATTTTTACCCTTTTCCTTTTCTTCAGGTTAACAATATGAAATACAGTCAAAGGTTTATGAAATTGTTTTAATCCAATATCTGCTTGCTTACTTTTTCTGGAGGGTTCATACAGTTTTTAGTTAGATAAGCAGACAGATTTTCTATATCCTGTTGTCATAACCCCAATCATAGAAATTGTGGTCATATGATAACTTCAGATGAAGTCTGAGCTACAGCTGAAAGCCCCTTAAAAATATTTGAGATTATTTTGTTAAACTGTTTTGAAGACTTTGTGCACTTCAACTCAGTCAGAAACACAGAGGAAGAAAGCACGTAATGGTTTCTGCGCTACTTTGATCAGCCTAAATCCTTCAATGTGTCTTGTGTGGATCTGGATCTTACAGTAAATGTGGCCTGACAGGAGCATCCTGTTCTGCAGTCTCTACATTTGACACTAATCCAGGCATCTCTTCATACAGGTGGTATGTGGCATATGGTCATAAACTCATTTGGAGGAAGAGGGAGCCCCTTATAAAGTTGTGGCATGACGTGCGTTCTCCAGGCAGCAGAGGTTCCAGGCCTGGGCGTGGACCCGGGGTTGGTGGTGGTGGAGGACCATCATCATAAGGAGCCTGGAGGGTCCCTGAAATTCTTTTTGAAAGAACAGGAATTCATCCCAAGGAATATGCAAGGACACTTTTATCCAATGATATGAAGTCAGCTATTATTCATGAATAAATCTAGTTTCACATCCAAAGTTAGTAATAAGCATTGACTTAATGTAATGCAGAGACTTGAAATTAAAAAAAAAAAAAAAATCATGTCAGATTTAATGTCTAGTGTTGTGATCAAGATGTTTACTTTGTAGAACTTAACTGTAGGGTAACACATGTCTCAGCTGTAATTCTCCTACCTCATTTAGCACTTTTCTACCAACGCTGTGCTGGTGCCAAATCTCAAAATTTACACCAACAAAGAATGCCACCACTCCCACCAAAAAAAAAAAGAAAAAAAAGAAAAACCCTGGTCCCACACTTGATGCTGATGTCAGCAGCAATGGGAGGATATTACAAGAAATTTACCACTCATTTCAAAATGTAGCTAGAAGTTCTAAAAACTATGGCCATGCACTTGCACCCAAGTCAGCACACCACTGGTGGAAAATAGCTATTGGTAATCTAAAAACCTGAGGCCTAATGGCCATGTTTTTGGATTCAGATTATTCCTGGGAACTGTTAGTCACTGGACAGATAAAAAAAAATGCATTGTCCAAATTAGAAATCAACAAATTTTGTTGGCTGATCCTATTTCTCTATTAAAACTGGCATTCAGACTATTTAGTGCTTTACATTTACATGTACTTTTTTTTTGGGGGGGGGGGCTATTATTGTCAAAACAAACATATCCAGTTATTTTAGATAAATGGGCACTCCTGCTTTGAACTACTAGTGTAAGTAATCCATTTGGTAACTTATCTTGTCAGTGCCCTCTATTGCAGTACAAAGTCCAGCCAAGTTGCCTTGTTTTTTGTAAATATATAGCACATTGAAAACCCACAGGAGCTGGCCCAAAATGGACTCCAGTCAAAGATATACAAGATATCTTGGGGTAAAACCAAATGTAATGCTTTTTCTTTTAACCCCTAGAGTTGTTAAACTGCTTCAGTTAGAAAACCTTCCCTTGCAGCCAGTAACATTTAAAAGTAAAACTGAAGCTATTCATGCCAAATAAAATATAAAAATGTAATTTTTATTGGAAGTATGAGAATGTGGAACAAAGACATCCCCTGCTCTTTTGTCAAAATACGCTCACATAATTATTCAGATTACCTGATCTCAAATTCTGTTGAGAGAGAACATTTTAGTTATCAAATCACAATACATTAAAAAAAAAAAACAGTGTATGCACACAGCGTATTGGACAAAGAGTTACTGTTAAATGCTTTTAATAATTCCTTTTTATTCAAATATTTTGGCGGGAGGTTTTTTGGTCAAACATTACTACAGAGTACCTACATCTTCTAGTACTCAACAGGGAAAAATAGAACAGAAAAATGACAGTCTGAATCTGTGAAAGCAAATCAAAGACCGATACTTTCTGGCTTCAAGGTAACTGAACAACAATTGGAGAGTTATATATGCTGGCTCTAAGGCACACGTTAATACAAATTAGCTTATCAAATATGGATGTCTCATCAGACAAAGGCATGTACAGCAAATTCTTTAATCAATCCTCACTGTTCAAATCAGGAATCCATCACTGTCGTGCTGAGAATGACAAACTAGCTCAGAATCCTAAAACACAAAATAGAAGACTTTACCTACAGATTACCTGAGCTTTCTAAAAAATAAATAAAAACAAACTGCAAAGGGATTTATGTTTGTGTTTTGGTGGTGGTGGTGGTGGGGGGAGGTGTTGTCTCCAAACACATCCAGTAGTAAATGACTAGACGCAGATCACACAAACATAAGAGTATCAGGAAATTCAAACTAATCCTGCAGCCTGTCACATGATGGTAATCAAACACAGACTTACCAGGCCGCTAAAGCCTCTCTTTTAATCCAAACTCGCCAACAATGCAGTACTTCCTCATCCCCTGCTCTTGTGATTTGCATAACTGGGGAAGCCAAACTGGGAGACCATCAGGTTGGAGAAGGAAAGAGGCATGAAGCCATAGATCTGTGTCAGCCTGTTTAGGCAGTAGGACCTCTGGAGAAGGTGTTCAGGACGATGCCACATACCCTGGTATCCACTGGTGGCCTCCTTTTCCAGGTTGCGGAGGTCCACAGGTTTGATAAAGATTCCAGAGGGTCTATTCATTTTGCTCAACTTTGAGTGTTTTCTTAAATACAGAGCTACAGCAAAGTTCATGGCAATATCATCACAGTTCTCTGTTTCATCCACTAAAGCATGTACTGCTTGAGGTTGGTCCTGGAAGAGCTGCAAGTAGCGTTGGTGGAAAAAGGCAGCACCAATTAGCACCATGGAGTATCTGCAGTGAATGCAGGGAGATGGAAGTTTGGAAAACATTAAAAGTAAGACCAAGCAACCAACTGGAGGCTTGTACCATGAAGCAGGATTAGTGGCATAGCAATTTCAGGGTTTTCAGAGTTAAAAAGCTGGTTCAAATCTTACATAGTATATTGCTATGGTAACTTATACTTAACATAAAAAAGAACCAGCTGTTCAAAAGGGAGAAAAAAATGCATCTAAGAACCTGTATTTATTACTCATCAAGGAAAGACAAGACTTTAGAGACTTATTAAAAACCTTCAGACCCTCCTATCTGCTCACAGAGATCCAGGGGGATCTCCCAGCAATGTTAAGGCTACTTTCCAGGGAACTGATCGGTCAGTGGGTGGTGATTTGATCTCTAATCCCAAATAGAACCTGCTCCAGAACAGTTTAGGTCTGCAGCATAAGCTGCCATAGCGATCTACCCTCTTAAAACATGGTTATCCTAACTGGGCCTTCATCATTATTCTGTTATTCTGCTGTTATTCTGTTATCACCACTGCACCTTAAAAATTTCAAGTTGTTGCTGTTATAGTAGAATGATGCTATACCTGTTTGAGTTTAGTGTATTCTTATTTTACATTCTATTTTACTTATCCTTGTTTTTTACTTATTTATTTTATTTATTTAAATTCCATTTTATTTATTATTCTAAGTCTACGTTTAACCTACCACATACACTGAGACCTGAGAAACTATATTTCATTCACATTATGTCCCATAGTCACATCAGCAAAGATGCTGGAAAGAAGGTTGTTACATCATAGGGTTGTGCCATTATCACGTACTTTTGTCGTAGATTTAACACAGGAGTATAAATCCCGTTTGCCTGATTACTGATAGAAGGGTAAGTGAAGCCACCCAAGTAAAAGACATCCTGGATTTGCTGAACTTGCTTCATAGTACACACCTCAATAACATGCAGGGTATGTGGACAAAACTATGAGGGGAAAACAAAAAACAACCTACTTGTCACCTCCAGTTGTTTCTGGGTCCTGCAGCTCAAAACTACCATAGCTGTACACTCCTGCTAGTGTTGAAACATGTTTCCTCGGGACAAATCCAACAATCTGGTCTGGAAATTGCTGTGGAACCAAAGAAAAAACAACTTAGTGCATGCCTCCTAATGTCAACAATAGTGTGTATGATGGAGTTAAGTTCATGCTGCTCATTACCTTCCAGACAGAGAAAGCAAAACTGATATCAGGGACACTGATAAGTGTGTCATCATCCAGCATCAAAACAGCTAGAAGACCATAGAAAAACAATACACAAATCAAGCTTGACTAAAAACACACAAATGTAACAAATGATACTGACTGTGAAAGCTGACAGATGTACTGACCATTAGTATCAACTTCAGGAAATGGTTGTAGTCTGTTGCGCATTCGATTGCTAGTCTGCTCTTTGAAGACTACCTGGACAGGATGAGGCCCCAAGGAGTTCCACAGCTTTACAGGTGTCTGCTCTCCAATGTTGTTCCAAACTATGATAATCCTCTGAAGATGAGGCACTCCCTGGTAATGGTTTAGGAGTCTGAGCAAAATGTCTGTGCGGTTGTAAGTCTGGATGATGATGATAAACTTCTCTTCCGAGGTGTCAACATGGTGAACCTGTGCGGGATTCTGTTGTCCTGGTGTTGCCCTTCTTAGCACATCCAAGACACCAACGCCTCTTTGGTCCTCAGCAGGTGGCAGCAGAGCTGTCAAAACTGCACCAACGAGGAGGATCAGAAGAATTGCCCAAAGCAAATAGGTTGGTCGGAGCCCGAAACAGCATCGCGGACGCCTGCGTAAACAGAAAGCACATAGGATTGCAATATGTGGTAATATTTCCATCTCAGCCTCAGCTTTTAAAGCGCTGAATATGTGCTTTTTTTTTAAGAAACCGTTTAATCCTGCGGTTTGCATAAATGTTTTATGTTTTTAAGCACCCCGTACATGCAGACAGTAGTTTGTCAATGGCCTGGTGCACAAAAAAATGGTAACTAGAATTTTTAGGATTATAGGACAGTCATAACTAAACATGAAGGATGAAAATACAGCAAAAATAAATCAATAAGGCGTTTTTTTCTTGTGGAAATTCAAACTGCCAACGTAGCTTATGTACGTAGTTGCAGTGATTTTGCTAACTTTAACGTAATTTTAGCCCAGCGTTTATTTCTAATATAACGCCACACCATTCGTTTAGTAATCTCTCTCGTAACAAATCTCGTCTGTTGCATTTTTACGCTAAAAGCTATGCTGTTTTTCTTTCTATAAATCCGAACTCACCTCATTTTGTTGGCACTGCAAACATTTAACCCCTTTCCTTCACGCGGTCGCCATGTTGACTGACTTTATCCAAAGAGTGTGACAGTAAAGAGCGGTTCCAACTTAGCACCCGCTGTAACCAATGGGAATCAACTGCCGTGCAGCGCTTTTCTTTCTTTTTTCTTTTTAAATGCTAAATGCTTTTAAATAAATCATTTTTTCTGACTGTTTATATTTACATTTTCAACGTTACAATTTCATAAATATATTTTCAGCATTTTGGCTCTCCGATAAACGGTCGCCATTTTTGTTCCGGTAATATGCTTGATTTTTAATTTGGGAGCATATCTTATCCTCTCCAGAGATGCTAACGGTGTTTGTGCCAGGGGCGAAGTAGTTGAACGAGCTGACAACCTTAAAAAAGCAAACCCTCCTGTTACTACAAAGGTAAGTTAATGTAAAGGGTTGGTAACAAAAAAAAGGAAAAAAAGTGCATTAATAGTATTCTCTTCGGAGAATGGCAGAGTTTAACGACAGTGACTTTCCTTGTTGAAGAAAGAAAATTTTACAACAAAGTAACATGTATTTGTAATCCAGGTTGGCGGTGAACATGACGCTGGCTCCAGTACAGAGACCTACAGTACCACTTTCCAACGGTCTGCAGATTCCCGTGCTTGGTTTGGGTGCGTTTTAATTTGGCAGATACTGTTTTTAAATCAGCTGGTGTAAACATTTTGTAATGACATACTCATGTAACTCTGACACACAGCGATTACATACGGAATCGGTTTATTTAATACCCTTTAAGTAATGATGAAAATCCAGGGGTAAATATCATAATATCAGGTTTTAATTCATGAAAAATTATGACGAGTGTTCGTGTTTATCCACATGCAAATGTTTTGTCTTTTTCCTTTAATACAATTTCTACTAATAGATAGTTGAGTATAAAAAAATATCAGTTTTCTTTAATCCAGGGTAAGTGAATATTATGTATTTATATCTTTTGAGAATATACTGTACATTTATGTTAGTGTCAAGTTTGGATTAAACTATCAAAGTAACCTTTAATTATTACCATATTTTTTATTACCAAAATCAATTACATTTTATTTATATAGCACCAAATCACAATAAACAGTCGCCTCTAGGTGCTTTATATTGTAAAGTAAAGACCCTAAAATAATATAAAGAAAACACGACAATCAAAACAACCCCTATGAGCATGCACTTGGGAAGGAAAAATTCCCTTTTAACTGGAAGAAAGGTCCTTCATAACCAGGCTCAGGAAGGGGCAGTCATCTGAGGTGAGGGGAGGGAGAAGGACATAAGACATGCTGTGGAAGAGAGCCAGAGATTAAAATTAGCTAGTGATTAAATGCAGAGTGATATATAAACACACAGGGAAATGAGGTGAGTGAAAAAGAAACACTCAGTGCATCATGTGAACTCCCCAGCAACCTAGGCTTATTGTAGCATAACTAAGAGAGGGTTCAGGGTCACTTGATCCAGCCCTAACTATAAGGTTGATCAAAAAGGAAAGTTTTTAAGCCTAACCTTAAAAGTAGAGAGGGTGTCTGCCTCCTGTTCCAAGCTGGGAGCTGATTCCACAGAGGAGGGCCCTGAAAGCTGAAGTCTCTGCCTCCCATTCTACTTTTAAATACCCTAGGGACCACAAGTAAGGCAGCAGAGAGCAAATGTTGTCTGTTATTCTCTTTGTCAGGCACATCACATGATGGTGGATACTCTCATGATGCAGTTGTGTATGCACTTACTGAATGTGGCATCCGCCACATTGACACCGCAAAGTGTTACGGCTGCGAGGCCAAAGTGGGTGAAGCTCTCAGAGAAAGTGGGCTACCACGAAGTGAACTGTGGCTCACGAATAAACTGTGGCCCGGTGACTACGGATATACAGCTGCGAGAAAGGCCTGCCTTGACTCCTGCTCAGAGATTGGGGTTGAGTATTTTGGTATGCCATCTGATTGATAAAGTCATAAGCCTGAACAGTTTAAAATGGTTTTCTTGGATTTTGCAGCAGTACAACCAATATTCTTGAATTAACCTGTGCTGGTACATGTTGGTTAATGGCTGTTGTTTGTTTTTTATATAAACATAGCAATCTGTAATCACCAACACTGAATGCAATTATATCGTGACCTGCCCCCCCCCCTTTTTTTAAATTTTATTTAGATCTGTACCTGATGCACTGGCCAGAGTCACTGAGACCTGGTTGTTTCAACAGGGAGGTGAGAGCTGAGACCTGGAGGGCTTTAGAAGAACTTTATAAGGAAGGTAAATCCTGACTTGAGTATGTCTTGCTTGTTTTTGCTAGTAAAACAAATGTAACATGCTGTTAAATTGGAGGCAGGAGAGTAGCTTTGAGGATGACGGCAGATCACCAGGTCAGCCACTGATGATAATACATTAACTGGATCATAGATTTATTTCTTTTTACTCCCTTAAATGTATCCTCTGGAATTATTTCATAATTTTATTAAAAGACCAGCTGCAGTTTTACATCTAGATAGAGTGGTCATGAGTTAATTAGAGTTAAATATTAGTTGATATTAGTAAAGTGTATTTCACAAAGCATGAATATCTCTGTTTGTCAATATAGGTGTTTGCCATGCCATTGGGGTGAGCAATTTTCTGGTCCACCACCTGGAACAGCTGAAAGAAGACTGCACTCTGGTGCCACATGTTAACCAGGTATTATTTTCCCCCATAAATTCTTAAATGAAATTAGGTGCATATATAGAAAACATATAAAACAGACGAGACTGGTTCACATACTTGTGTAGTTATTGAAGTTAGAGTGAAGCACTCCTTTCATTAGGATCTGTACAGATACAGTTTCCATAAGGGTTATGCCCACCAAGTAGACTATTTCAGTCTTTTGACTTGAGCAGACCAGCTTTTTTGTTTAGTCCTGTACCTTTCATATCTTTTTTGTAGATAGTGATATACTGTATTAATCACCCTTTTAATCACTATTTGCTTCTAAATTCTGCTTTAATGAAGAGATATCCTCATCCTCTTTCCCATTTCTTCTCTCATGTGGTCCCAAATGTCAATTCTTAGTCCTTTTTGGTGTTTTTTTTATATGCTTCCTTTGGGACAGATAATCCATAAGTACAATATCAATTTATACTCAGATGACTCAGTTGCACTGAGATTTTATTTCCTTCGATGTCACGGCGAAAACCTGGATGATACAAAGATTCCATCATCTCAGTTAGTCCAAATCTAAGGTCCTTTTATTCAGCCTGTAATCTGTGACGTGAATACCAATCTTTAAGAAACCAACGTCAACAACAACGTCTTTAATCTTTAAGCACCGTTAATCTGTTGACCTTTGAGCTTTACTTTAACATACAAATAGTGTGAACTTCATTTCTGTGATTTAATTATTACAGAAACATTACAAATATTTTGTTTTGGGGTTTTTTTGGTTTTGTTTTTTTATCCCAGGCGGACCATCTTGTGATGTCTGGATTATTGTATTTCCTTAAATTCGGCCAAAATATTTAATACACTCTGCTTTAGCAGGTGTTTTTTAGTTACATTTTTGTTATTTTTAGCATGACTTTTGAATGTAATTTAATTTAATGTTCTGTTCTTACTGATTTATTACCATTTTATCATGTTTTGTTAAACAGAATTGTGAAAATATTCTGGATCACTCCACACTAAAAATCCCTGAAGAGTAACATGATCGGGGACACAATGATAAATCTAACATACTCCTTACTTAGATTGTTCTGATTTGACCTATCAGGTTGAGTACCATCCTTTCCAGCAGCCCAGTCACCTGATTCAGTACTGTCGTCAGGAGGGAATTGTGTTTGAAGGGTACAGTCCTCTGGCCAAGCGTCAAGTCCTCAACAATCCCACTGTTCTCCAGATAGCAGAAAAGCACAGATGCACGCCAGCTCAGATCTGCATCCGCTGGAGTATTCAGGTTGTCAGCAGTCTTTATGTGATTTCTAACCTGGGTTTGAAAATAGTTTCTAGTAAAAGTTTAACAGCAATATTAATATTATTTACTTTTTTTTCTTAGAATGGAGTTGTGACAATACCAAAATCAACCAAAAAGAAAAGGATACAAGAAAACTGTCAAGTGAGTTAAAAGATTATGCCAAAATTTCTTGAACCCTTAGAAAAAGAAGTCTTCAAAAAAAAATTATTTGTGTTTGAACATGATGACAAAGAAAGCTTAGATTAGCTGTAGCTTAAGTTTTATAACAGGTTTAAACAGTTGTTTTTTTGGGGGGGAAAATATGGAAGCTTTGTCTTCAGAAGCAATGGGTTTATTACCCAGTTACAGTACTGTGCAAAGGTCTTGTGCCACCCCTCATTGAAATTAAAAATTATGAAATGATTTCCCTTTTTTTCTAAGATAATATTTTTAAAATGGGGAGTGGCTCAAGACTTTACACAGTACTATACCTTGTTGCCATATTGGCATAAATTACCAATATGGCAGATTCCACTAGAGGTTGTCATAATAAACTTACATGTCTGACTTGTAAGATCTGACTGAGTGACAGATCTTTTAGTTTAAAGATTTACATGGTAAATAGTTTCACTCATTTCATAATGTTCAACCCTTTGTCCATGTGTCCAGTCAGTCACATAAAAATATAGATGCTTTATAGTTTCCTCTGCAATTTTAACTGAATCATTTTGTACAGTATTGATAATGAGGATTGTGGACTAATCATAATTGAGAGAAGCAAACTCTCACTTTTAATGTCATCGGCACCCTCTCTCTCACTCACACACACACACAGGTGTTTGGATTCCAGCTGGAGGATGAGGACATGGCTGCGCTGGGAAGCTTGCATGATGGAAGACATGTTACCTGGGATCCAACAAATGTGGAATAAGTGTGAAGCTAGAGGGTACGGTTAATGGTTCAATTTGAATTTGTTCTTGATTAATTATTTTTGTTTCTGACTGCTGAGCTACATCTTCAGAAAAGGATAATGTGTACACAAATTGTAAACACACGAAAGACAAAGAAATGTTCAAGTGTCTTACTGTATAAAAATTGTGACTTATTTTTTATATATGTAAAGCAAGAAAGACTAGATGTTGTAAACAGGTAATATCTTAAAAAACAATCAATTGTGATTGGAAATGTGAATTGGTATACAAAGAGTTATGAATCTTGAATAAAAATTTCCTGATATCAGTGAAATGGCCCCAAAGCTTAAACACACTATACTGTATAACTGTATTCATTTGGGAGGTAGGAAAGTGGGCTCTAACTGCATGAGTATGGCTGTATATTAACACGAGCCATCAGATTTAGCAAGTAATTGGCTTGCTACATTGGTATTGATAAACTTTGCCATAGAACAGTTAATGGTAATAGCTCATCCAGCTCACAATCCAATTGACCTTGAGCACATTTTGGGCAGTTATTGGGTTTATGTTTGGTTAAATTCTGACCAAAAGTGTAGAGCTAACCATCAGTCCTTCAAGGTGAGCCAAGTACTTAAGACTGCCCCCACCTTAGATTTAATCTGAATACCTTATACATTTCAGTATGAGATGCATGCGGGGTTCAATCATTTTTTACAGCCCTATATCTAATGTGGCATTTATGTGCTGTAAAGATGTACATTACTATCCAAGTGTTGAGTCCAAGAAAAATTGTATTTCATGTCTCTCAAACTTATCTTTGGCATTTTTTTTAATTGATTCAACTAAAGGGGAAAATGTGTTTTTTGTCACAGTCTGCTAGTAATTAGAAGACAACTAGACAAAACTGGTTCATCCCCTGAGTTAGGTGCCTTTGTAATTATTGAATGATTCATAGATCAGTGTTAAGTAGTTAAATTAAAATAAGTGAAAAAGCAGCCAATGCCCAAAGGAAAATTTTGAAAAACATTCTGGAGAACGATAGCTCAAGACCACAAATGAACCATTTATAACTGTCCAGAAGAGGAAATCTGGAGAACTGTGTTACAAAGTAAAAACAATGTCAAACATTCAGAGTTAGCAATATCTTTTATTCTTTCTCCCTCAGCTTAGAATCACTGTTGTACATAAGTTACATTTTGTTTTCTCAATTTCACAGGTTCTTGTTTTCCTCTTCAAACTTCCAGTTTGACCTCCCTCTCATATCAAACAAAAAAAAAAAAGCAGATTGTATTATACAAAAATGCAAACCAATTTTCACACAGTGAATTCTCTTACAAAGTCATAAAATGGCGTAATAATGGCTACATCCACATTGGAGGAAGATAATTCTAGACATTCCTTAATGGAGTATAATATACATATAAAAAATTTTTTTCTTGCTGAAATCAAACCTGTACCTTAATTTAAGAGATATTTTACAAGGGAGTAATTATATAAAAAAGCCATTTGCGAATTTCCCCAGAAAGTCCGGGAATAAAATGTGAGCCTCAAACAGCAGTAACAGAGTTCAGTGGTCAAGGGTGGAAGTGGAGGGGTTAACTGGTTATGCAAATATGGGGTATAGGCAGCAGTTCCACTCAGAAACAAAACACACAGAATATTGAAATTAACGTTTTTGCTATTCACTATATAATAAACCACCCCATACGTCATTGTATGCTAGTTTTTGCTAAGCTAAAGTTGTTTAGGCTCATTCAGACCTGCAGTGACCCATCTGGCAGAATCAGCATTGTGATCATTTTCAGTGACTTCTGTGAAAAACTAAATACTCGATTAACACATTAAATGTTTAGCCAATTAACAACTCCCTCCCTCTTTTTAATTTTAATTTTTTAAGTTGCTGGCCCAATTTTTTGTCGATAGTTGTCAAAAAACAACAAAAAACAACACACACACAAAACAAAAAAGTGTGAATGTCACCAAGTGCTCATAAAGCTGCACATGTCAGGTCAGGTGTTGACTAAGACTTGCAGGTCAATTCACTGAACTACTGCAAAAAAATAAACATTTTCTTTGAAAAAAAATTATATATATACCATTACTTCAAATTTTGACAGTTTTAGATTGTTGCATTTTTAAAAAGGGTTTTGTGGATCTGCTCAAGTCAGTCATGCTAATTCAGTGTTAATTACCTCCTAAAACAAATAATGTAAAAGGAGTGCCAGCTGAAGATTTAAGGCTAACCTTTCAACAGAGACTTCCTGCTTATTCTCTTGGGGGCAATGTTGGACTAAACCCAGACACTTTCCTAATACCTCAAAACTATCATTCGGTACAGCACACTGAAGGGGGGAAAAAAAACCCAAAAAACAACAATAAACAACTTATTCAGGGTACATCTTCTACAATACAGTCTAGCACACACAAAACATCTCCATAAATTTTCTGAAGTTATGAATTTTGTCTTCTTCGGAAGCATAGTCTAATCTTTGTTTGAACACAAAAGATTAAGTGAACACACATCAATGCACACAGAAGTCCTTCGTCTGGGAAAGGATAAAGTCTGTGTTGGCAACCAGTGGACAAAAAAAGAAAAAAAAAAACTAATAAAAACCAAAACAAAATATTTTGCTGATTCTAAGTAGAGATCATTTAATATAAATGCTGAGCGAGTAGGATAAGAGGTGGCACATTAATAGTGCTTTAGTATATTAATGTATGGATACATACTCATGTATAAGTGAGCTGTGTACCTAAACAATAAATGTAGCAAGGAGCAGCCAGAGGCTTTAAGTGTGGTTGGAGGAAAAAAGCAAATCCAAAACTTTTGCCACTGACAAACTGGAAAAGATGCCCATCTAACAACCAAGATGAGGATGTCACACACAAAAATGTGTCTTAATTAACTGACTCATCCAGTGTCAGCAATGTTTGTTTCTCAGTATCCCTCGTGCGAAAGCAAAGGCTCGACGTTCAACTAAGACAACTCGATCCAGAGCATCTCCTCTATCCTTCAACCGTTCAACAAGAGCTCACCTGTTGTCAGCAGACCAGTAAAACCTTTGCCAATCATGCTAATTGTTTACAAAAAGGCAACAAGCTCTCTCTTGAGCATCAGCAGTAAACAATTTATATGATGGAAAAAGAGCAATAATGTTTCTAATGATGGTGATGATGACAGCAGGTTGTGAACAAAAAAAATTGTGACTGAGTGAACTGAATGTCACACCAGTCAATAAAAACACAACGCAAAGAGAATTAATTTATCAATCTGATCAAAGCACAGCCATTTTTGAAAGTTTCCAGCCACTCCTCAGTAGCTAACACTGCTTTCCCCAGCTGTAAACATGATTTCAAATCTACTGTGCAACTAAGAATGCTACAACAGCAACCTTTCTGGACTCCACCAATTGTAACCATTTCATGACAGAGGAGAGCATATCTTTAACTAAGCTGGATAAAGCCTTCACGGGGTAAGCGTCACCACCCAAAATCGTAACCAAGTAAAGCAAGAAAAAGTAAAACAAAGTTTAACAAAGCATACACAAGGGAAGGCAACTTCATAGAAGTTAGGAGAACAAATGACAAGATAATCCCAATGGGGAGGCCTTTTGTGTGGCCAGATGAGAAGCTCTGAGGAGGGAAATTCCTTATTTGCCTTGATGTTGTAAAGTCAACTTCACAGTCATTCACGCAACTCCTGATGCAGAAAGGTGCAGCATCTCAGTCTGGTAACATGCATTCAACCAAAATAATTTTTGAGCAAGATGTACAAGCTCACAATTTGCCTGAACTGAATGCAGCACACTCTGGAGTACAGGTGAAAGCCATTGCAACCAAATCACATCAGGGTCACATTAAAAAAAAAAAAAAAAAACGAAAAAGAAAAACATAATTCAAGAGAAGCACCTAGTAGATTCCCTTATAGAAAACACAGAAAGCTCATTATCAAAAAGACTTACTGCAATCTTTAAAACAGAATGCTCCAATTAAATATATACTGCTTTCAAATATGAAACAGACATATGTGTTCATAAAATGCAATAATAAAAATACTTCTCGTGGCAGGTGAGGAAGTGCATGTGGTGCAAACACTTCATTCCTAAAATACCCTGCATGTCAATTTTGGCTGAATCCAGGTGGAATATTGTACAGATTTCCCCTCCTCAGACATCTAGATCTGGGCAACCTTTTTTTTCTTTTTTACGATTTTGGGGGGCGAGTACCAAGAGTGACATTTCCTCCGTTTTCTTCCGGTCATAAATCAGGGTGTACAAAAGCTCTTAAGGGTGTGTGTGATGTTACAATATGCTCCTTTTTTATCGAAACCTTTCATTTTCATGTTTGCTAATTCAACTAATTAACATTCTTTTGTATGAGGATCAAATACTTTTATACTTGTCTTTGAGGTTGGATAGGCATATACTTTTTATTTTATTTTTTTTTAATTGTAATAACACTGTCAACGTCACCACCATTTTCTTTCCCTGAATCTACTGTGAGCCTTGTTAATCTAAACCCAGTACAAAAAAAAAAACAAAAAAAGAAAAAAAAAAAACACACACACAAGAAATGTTATCATATGCCCTGGTTTCCAGGCAAGGAAAGTCATAAAAAAAAGCTCATTCACAGAACAAAAAGAAAGAAAATTCATCACGGCAGATACTGCTCATCTTCTAAATAGAATTGGTGTATGTGTGCCTGTGCATGCTTTTCAATTGAGCATCTTGTATGCGTGAGTGCGTGTGTGTGTGTATGTGTGTGAGAGAGTGTGTATGTGTGTACTTCCTAAGAGCAGGAATGGACAACACCATTCTTCTGTATCTCTGAACCAGTGACACCTGGATCTGAGCACAAGCTCAATGCAGATGCTTTATTTGTCAGTGACAGCATGGAGCCACCCACTGCACTTTCCTGCAGACTGCTGGAGCCATTTGACACCTCACTGGATTAAGAAAAGAGAAAAATACCCAAAGCAGAGCAAGATGTGAAGGGAAATAATTTAAAACATTCATATTTAGGGGAAGGCAGAGCATACTACTTTAAAATGTTTATATTCACACTCACGCAAGTGCCAGGGACATTTCGTCCAGCGGAGTCTTATGCTCTGGTTGTCCATTCTCAGCAGATTTCATCTTGTACTGCTGAACATCATGGGCAACTTGGTTTTCCTGGTTAGAAAATGGACAATGCTTAGTTCATTTTATTTAAAACACACACACACGAACATACATTATATATATATATATATATATATATATATATATATATATATATATATATATATATATATATATATATATATATATATATATATATATATATATGTAAAATATATACAATCTTCACCCATCAAAATACAGGGTTAGATTGTTACAGTCCTTGTTAATGTTCAACCACCCACCACCACTCCTACCATTGCCATCTCTCGGGTCCTTTTGCCAATCTCTCTCTCCACCTGGTGAAGCTCCAGGCTAAGCTGCTCACTAGAGACAGCTGTTGCACTTGCTCCCCCTGATGGCCACTTGGGTTGTTGTTGTGCGGCTACTGCTGCCTGGCCCTGGCTGGGCTGCCCAGGCTGAGCAGCCAATGCACTGGGCTCCCTCTGCGGAAGTAAAGAGTTACTGGCAACCTGTAACACAAAAGGAAGGAAGTGAGGAGGGGGGAGTGTGCAATCTGGAAATCTCTGCCAATAGTCAGTAAAATGATAAATGCAAAATTTTAATGGCCAGCAAGCCAACTGCTTTTATTCCTCACCACATCAATTTTTATCTGAAAAGAGAGTGACAATATAAATAGGTAAAGTAGGAAGCCATTTATATTGAACACTACATCTCTTACAGTGTAAAAATTGTTCAAACCAATATGAGTACTTTCTAGACACTAATGGATACTCTTACTGACAGATTGTACAAACCTCCATGCTGTGCATCTGTGTTTGTTGGCTGATCTGCTGGTTCACCTGCTGCAGCTCAATCTTTAACAGCTCTCTGTCTGGGGCTGCCATTGGCAGGCTGTGACAGCAAAAACAATAACTGTTTAACAATCTTTAACGTAAGCATTTCTGATATTTACTAAATGCATGCTTAATATGATAATTTACTGAATATAACAAACAGATTAAACAAATGCAAGACTTACCGCTCACTAAAATGTCCCTGAGAGGTGGAGGTGTTCTGGTGGGTGGGGTATGAAGTTCCACCCCATCCTCCATGGCTTCCATATGTGTATTCTGCTGTGGGGAAAGTGGTAAAATATAACAGAAATACATTCTTGACAAATTGTAATTATGAAACACCGCAATTATGTGAAATGACTATGTCTCCAAAAATTACATTTCGGATGCACAGATTCACAAATTATCTTAAGCTATAGCAGCTGGAAAAATGTTTTTGAATCCTGTGCAAATTCAGTTATTACTTTTAAATGAGGTCTGATCATAATTACAGACAATCGCAAGCTTACTAAAGTAATAAACAGCTGGGCCTTTCATATACTTATTGAATACACCTGATCCATTCTAAGCATAATCTATTGTGGGGAGACCAAAAAGAAAAAAAACAAAACAAAATGTGAGCCCCATTGCTTACAACTTCTTCAAAAGGTACTTGGAGTCAAAGGTCATAATTACCCAGATGAGATGCCTTGCACAGGTGCCCCTCCCTATAAATATAGCCACACCAAGTCTGAACTGACAAGGCTGACCCTCTTAAAAAAGTATTGGTTGGCATGAAGCATGTATGAGCATGGCAGTCTTTTTAAAGCACCTTATATGTAGTAGGGCTGGGCGATATATTGAGTTTTTAAGAAATATCGATATATTTTCATACGATAAGATGAGACAGTATTGTTTATATCAATATAGTCTGTCGCGTTACGATCATACTTGTAGATCCACCGGTTCACCTTTCTGTTCTCCCAGTTTGTCTCTGCACAACTTCACACTGTCCCGCCTCTCTCCTCACCGCTTCACCCGTAAATCGTGCAGGAAGCAACAGCATGGCAGTGTTACCAACTTAGCAACTTTGTCGCTAGATTTAGCAGCTTTTCAGACTACTTTTTTTTTCTTTCTTTCTCTTCAAAAAGTGACAAATTTAGTCACTACTTCTGTTGACGTTAATGACTTTTGGAAACCTGAAATCAAAATCCTCCACTGTCTTGTGTACAAAATGTATTCATACTGCATCCGTTCGTAC
The DNA here is from genome assembly GCA_024447675.2 of Pterophyllum scalare. Lineage (NCBI taxonomy): Eukaryota > Metazoa > Chordata > Actinopteri > Cichliformes > Cichlidae > Pterophyllum > Pterophyllum scalare. The sequence goes on from JAMQGT020013954.1 coordinate 99,848, forward strand.
TCTATAGTATCGCCAGGACCCCAAGGGTACCTGGCTGCAGGCAAGAGGGCGCCCCCATACTGCAACTCCATAGCAGAAGTTGGTTTGTACCATAAGTCACGTAACCTTAATAGCAGAAGTGGGTTGTTTTTGTGTGCTTGCAGATGCTGCATTGAGTGGGTGGGCCCATTGTGATACGTCAGCGCATATGTCTATGGATTTACTGAGCTGGCTAGAATCTTACTGATGGAATTTTGTTCATTCAGTCTGTCACAGTACTGGATGTACAGGAGTACACACGGGAGGAAGCATTTTCCCGTGAAGCAGACTTCACTAGACTGGCTTTTTAAAGAATAAGTCAGCCTTTTGCTATTTTTGTTCTGTATCTTTTCTATTTAAATTTTAATAGCACAGCTGTGAGTCTTCTTTTTTTTTATAGCGGAACAAAGCATTAATTTATTTGAGGAGCATTATTATTTAAATATGCCAATAGTTGATTTTTGAGCAATTTCTCATGTACATCAACAGCTGAATGTTAATAAAAGTGCCTGTGTTACATTTGGGACATGTAGCTTTGACTCAGAAGGAACTTTTTGTTTATACCTTTTGGGAAGAAAAAATATCGAGATATATATCGTATATGGCCATTCAGCTAAAAAAAAAAAACAAACATATATAGATATTACTTTTGGTCCATATTGCCCAGCCCTAATTTAACCTTTATATACACTTAGAATAATGGGGAAAACTTGATTATTGCAGTATAACATAAAGTCCGTGAAACGTTAAGGTTCTCTGTTCAATTAGGAAGCATAAACCATTTTGAAGCCCTTTCACCTGCTTTGGTGCAAATGAAAGTGAAAACAGGTGCACCAGACAGGCAACAACAAGATAATCTGCAATAACACAATGGTTTTGCAGGTGCTCTTCACAGATGAGAGCAGTGAGTACATGTGACAGACTTTAAAGAGTCTGAAGTCTCTTCCATTTGCACCAAAGCAGGTGAAATTAATTTACAATGGTTTATGCCTCCTAACTGGATAGATTGAGCTGTGTAAAATGTACATAAAATATTTGCATTGAATGGATTGTTGTTGCATATAACCTATCCAGCTAGACAGTATGAGCTTGTTATCTGGTTTTTAAAAAAATCCTTTTAACAAGATGAGACTTTTTAACTTTTTTAACAAAACACTACTTTGAACCAGTGGAAGAATAAATGTTAAACTTTGCTATCAACCTTAATGACATGTTTGTGGTGTACTGCTTTCATTGTACAACAGATGCTGCACTGTCACCCGAGATTACCCACCTACCTAACTCACTCAGACTGCTTTTTTTTTGTCAGTGTTGTCCTTAGCGATGTTTATTGATCATTATTGGAAGTCTCAGCACAGCTGTTTTGTCTGTGATTCTGAAGATAGTATAGAAATGGAGTGGACTTTTTGTACCTTAGGTGTCCAAAAGGTAAGCAAATGCCAAATTAAAGTCATCAATATACAAAGTTTTTTCCTGTCATTTAAGACTTGGGCACAAGGGGTGGGCGATCTGGTGCAGTGTCTGATCTTCCTACTGTGTGATTGCCAATAACTGGATGCCATTCCCACCTCGAATGTCGTGAGTGAGCTTGGAAAAGCTGTCATTTACTTGATTTCTGGAATATTGTCAGTTTGATTTTACATTGCCTCCTTGAGCCTTCCCACTGGGAGGTGGACTTGGAGGTAGCCTGAGTGTGACCCAGATTCAGTGGGCTCTCCTGGGCAGTGAGCTATAGTCTCTCTCTAAAGCAAGTGTGTGTGAAGTAGAATTGCATCATGTTGACACAGCTGCCAAGAAGTGCATACAAACAGGGGAGAGGGATGTCACTGTAATCTAGTCTTGGATAGTCCCAGATTGTTGAGTACAGTGTTTGAGAGTCCCAAAACGGAAATAAATGTTCTGATCAAGTAATGTTATGAAAGTGTCTCTTTTCTTCTCCATATCACTACAGTTGCTCCTGAAAGTACAGGGGTTGGACAATGAAACTGAAATACCTGGTTTTAGACCACAATCATTTATTAGTATGGTGTAGGGCTTCCTTTTGCGGCCAATACAGCATCAATTCGTCTTGGGAATGACATATATTCATATATAAGTCTGCACAGTGGTCAGAGGGATTTTAAGCAGGATAGTGGCCAGGTCACGACGTGATGCTGGTGGAGGAAAATGTTTCCTGACTCATTCCTCTAAAACACCCCAAAGTGGCTCAATAATATTTAGATCTGGTGACTGTGCAGGCTATGGGAGATGTTGAACTTCACTTTCATGTTCATCAAACCAATCTTTCACCAGTCTTGCTGTGTGTATTGGTGCATTGTCATCCTGATACACGGCACCGCCTTCAGGATACAATGTTTGAACCATTGGATGCACATGGTCCTCCAGAATGGTTCGGTAGTCCTTGGCAGTGACGTGCCCATCTAGCACAAGTATTGGGCCAAGGGAATGCCATGATATGGCAGCCCAAACCATCACTGATCCACCCTATGCTTCACTCTGGGCATGCAACAGTCTGGGTGGTACACTTCTTTGGGGCTTCTCCACATCGTAACTCTCCCGGATGTGGGGGAAACAGTAAAGGTGGACTCATCAGATAACAATACATGTTTCACATTGTCCACAGCCCAAGATTTGCGTTCCTTGCACCATTGAAACCGACGTTTGGCATTGGCACGAGTGACCAAAGGTTTGGCTATAGCAGCCCGGCCGTGTATATTGACCCTGTGGAGCTCCCGACGGACAGCTTTGGTGGAAGCAGGAGAGTTGAGGTGCACATTTAATTCTGCCGTGATTTGGGCAGCCGTGGTTTTATGTTTTTTGGATATAATCCGGGTTAGCACCCGAACATCCCTTTCAGACAGCTTCCTCTTGCGTCCACAGTTAATCCTGTTGGATGTGGTTTGTCCTTCTTGGTGACATTACCCTGGATACCGTGGCTCTTGATAAATCACAAAGACTTGCTGTCTTGGTCACAGATGCGCAGGCAAGACGTGCACCAACAATTTGTCCTCTTTTGAACTCTGGTATGTCACCCATAATGTTGTGTTCATTGCAATATTTTGAGCAAAACTGTGCTCTTACCCTGCTAATTGAACCTTCACACTCTGCTCTTACTGGTGCAATGTGCAATTAATGAAGATTGGCCACCAGGCTGGTCCAATTTAGCCATGAAACCTCCCACACTAAAATGACAGATGTTTCATTGTCCAACCCCTGTAAGGGCTAGTTACCAGAGACAGGCTAGAGTAATGCCTCTTTTCCACTAGTACATACTCAAGTCAATGCTACTCTACTCACTTTCGGTCATTTTTCATTGTAATTGAGTACCGCCTCAATGTGGATGGGATCATTATAGCAAGGTGGCCCGAAAGTCCTGTGACATCATTTGTTTGCGCCACAAACGGTTGCTCCATCTAGCACCCTCTGAATTCTGTCCTCAGCCACCAATCACAAAAATGTCTGTGTTTGTGTGTAGCCATTTTCCTTGTTGCTGGGTTTCAAAAAATGGCGGGTTTGATTTGTGTGAAGGTGTCACTCTTATGACTCACTCAGTGACGTCAGTCCCTGACCAGTCAGTGGCATGCAGTCTGTTGATGTAACATTTTTGGCTAACTTCAGCTCACTTAGAACCCCAGCTGAATAGGTGCTAAAAACCTAGTACAAGGTACTACCATCTAATGCAGGGATCCTCAAATCCAGGCCTCGAGGGCCGGTGTCCTGCAACTTTTAGATGTTTCTCTGCTTCAACACACCTGAGTCAAATATAGAAGTCATTAGCAGGACTCTGGAGAACTTGACTGCATACTGAGGAGGTCATTCAGCCATTTGATTCAGGTGTGTTGGATCAGGGATGCATCTAAAAGCTGCAGGACACTGGCCCTCGAGGCATGGATTTGAGGATCCCTGATCTAATGGAAAACCAAGTAGAGTCATCTCGAGCCGAATGGGTACTGGTGGAAAAGAGGCGTAAGACAATGTTTTTTAGCTACTGTTTTTAATTGGAGAGCATTTGCAAATCGTATTTGCAGCCAAGTGTAAGCATTAGGACATCATGATGCTCTAATAACATGAGCTCCTGTTGTGCAACCTTTTCTCTTTATTCTGATACTTTAGGATAGGGCCACTCGGTGTACTGGTCCATGGTTTTTACCCCTCAGGCTAGAAAGGCTGATGATGGATTGTTGTCACCTGCCGGGTGGGTGGGCAACCAACTTTCATCTTCATAAATGGACTAGTTCTTATATAGTGCTTTTCTACTCTGTCTGAGACCTCAAAGCGCTTATACAACACGTTTACATTCACCCATTCATACAAGCACTTCCATGGTCACTTTTAAGCTAAGTGCTCTTTTTTTTATTATATCTAACATTCACACACATTCATACTCCCAACGGTTGCGTCGGAGAGCAATTTGGGGTTAAGTATCTTGCCCAAGGATACATTGGCATGCAGTCTGGGGAACCGTCGACCTTCCGATCACTGGCTCTACCTCCTGAGCTGTGAATGCGATAACTTGAGAACAAAGTCACCTGTGATTTTCAAATTGATAAAGTCACTAAGCCTCATATGTACCTCATTAAGATCTACTGTGACCTGGTGATTATGTTTTTGGAACTTGTAGTTCCAGAGGATTCGTGCCACCTAAACATTCTACTGCCAGGAGGCTGAAGGGTAGCACTGGTAGCCAACAGTATTTTTTTCCCATTTGAATCATTTTGGTGTAAGGGAACATGAAGCTGGCCACTACATTAAATAATGAATTGGTTACTTCTGTGAATAAATGCAACAATTTGAAGTAAGTTTTTATTTAGTAATGACACAGACACTTCATTTTAGGTGCCTCTACTAAAGGGCAATGTTAGTCTACCTAGTAAGGTCTGCGCTGGTGCCGAGATGTGTTTAGATTGATGAAATAATGCCTTCCTGATCATCAGAAAAGGTACTATTTTCCAATTAGATGTGGGCTGGAATTGGGAATTCTTCAAAGGTAGATGAAGGAACTCAGTGACAGACTTGTGTAAACGGCCTTTAACGCTTGGAATCTGCTCTTAGCATTCATCAGCTGAATGAGTGGTTTAAGAAACAGTAAAGCATGTACTGTGGCTAAAATGGGAAAGGGCATGCATGCCCTCAGTAGAAGGCTGTGTTTTTCCTGTAATAACTTTATGGGACTTCACCAAAATATCATGATGGGGTGAAAGAATGGACCACAGTTTTAACACAACAGATCTACTACTGTGTTTTTAAAGGACAGTAGCACCAAGAATTTTTCTTGTGATACTAAAAATTGGAAGCTCCAAATTATGTAATACTGCAATAAAGACACTGTGTCCACTAGCTCACTGGCTTCCAAAACTTAAAAACATTACTTTATAAAAAAAAAAAAAGTGGAAATTAAACATCAAGCATGGTCCTTACTAGACTTTCTTTCTTGTGCACATGAATATTGTAGCACCCACTCATAACAGGTGTTTTGCACCTGGCAACCTCTGGTCACTGGGGCTGTTAAGTGAAATCAGTCAAAAAGAGACAAACACTTTTTGGGCTTGTATTTTTGTATCTAGAAGATTGTTGTGATGGCTCAGAGTTTGCAGGGAGGACACTGACATGTCTGCAGTTACTCGCCATTTACTGTATTCAAACTTTAAAAAGTGCAATGCAAGCCAGATCTGGGGAACATTTGTCTTAAAGTAAAAGTTATGCCTTATCACTACTACAAACACATTTCAAAAGGTGCAAACTTTAAGGTGAAGGATCTCTATTTCCGGTTTGTATCACACTCTTCACAGTTTAGCTACTCTTGCAAACTACTTGCAAGAGTTTGCACTGAGTTGGTGTCTTACATGCAATCTGCTAGCGACAAAAACAATGGCAAGGTTTTCAGTGCAGCACCTTAGACCTTTTTGCAACCCGTGTCATGCTAGCAACTGCCAGCAACACACTCAACCGGTTAGTGAATACTTATTTTTCCCCTTGCATTAGGTGATTGCAAGACAGTCACCAACCAGTCTAGGCCTGTGTTACTGGGGCCTCAGTGAAATGGCTCTTGATCTGATGCACTCAGGCCACTTTTCCACCAACGGAGTGCCAGTGCCAGTATTTGAACCGTTCAGCGGTTTTTCCACTGCGAACGCACTCGGTGCTCGGCCGAAAAACAGGTTCAACTCAGGCCCCGCAAGCTAGCTGGTCTTGAACCAAGAGCACATGACGAAAGCAGCAGAAAGGCATGACTCTGCCATCTCAACATAAAGTTTTCTACCGCTATTTCACTGCATGGTGTGTATTACATGAGCAAAGTGATGCGATTTTTTTTCTTTTTTTTTTTCTACAGCTGTGAATTAGGTTGGGCCCCAAGGCTGAACTTGCTGTTTTGTATCAGTTCATGTCACAGATAAAAGGACGCAAAGTGCGTACTTGTCGTCTTGCTCGTAATCACTGTCTGTTTACCTCTGTGCTGCACACAGATGCTGCTGTAGTTTTGTTTGGACCGTAAAATGTGTCTGCAGTACAAGAAAGGGGAGCGTGTTTTTCCACGTTTGTGCCCTTCGGCTTCCGTGTCCAGACGAGGACCCACCCACACTCATACGTAAAGGATCAGCTTGCAAAGCGCGGTGGAAACGCAGGCCCATTAAGCATTTCGCCAGTTCATTGAAACTGGCACAGAGGCACTGCCACCTCGGCGGTGGAAAAGTAGCCTCATTAAACACAATCAAGCTCTGAACCCATTTCAGAATTGATGCAGTTAAGCGGTAATTGTACTCTGATGCGGATGTGGGCATAGACAGCTGCAGTCACCATGGGTGATTAGTCATTTCTGTTGCACTTCTTTGAAGTCTGCCTGAAGGGCGCATATGTAGTTGGTGCATTGCACTCTATAGCCACATTTCCATTAGTATCTATTCAGCGTGACTCGACTCAGCACAGTTTGAAGGCATTTCCATTAGTACCCGGTACCAAGTACTTTTTTAGTATTCACTCAGCCGGGGTTCCAAGCGATCCGAAAATGTGACGCGGAAGAACAGCATGCCACTGATTGGTCTGGGAGTGTCATCGCTAGCGGAGTTATGAGAGCAACTCCTTCACCAGAATCAAGCATGCCATTTTTAAAACCTGACAACAAGAAAAGGGAGGCAAGCAAAGCACAGGTTGAATGCCCTGACCAACAGTTTGCAGCAGAAGTTTTGCAACATGAGAGCCATCCGAAACACACACACACAGCATACATTTTTTTAACCCCGTATTGCCTGGCGATCCCCGCTGAAGCACCCGTTACCTGCCCCTACAAGCCATGAACAGCTGGTTAACACAGAGCCTGAGGCAGCTGATCAAAGGAATTACTGTAATCATGCGACCGTATGTCACAACCAACACAGGGTATTATGGTAATTGTTGCCGGAAGTCCACGAACGGCAGCACTTTTGAAGTACACGGAGTCGATTATGACATGTTATGTGGTATAGGGTTACACTTAACAATAGTAACCTTCATCCATTAAAACATTGTACGGTGAACTTATGCATGATGATGATAAACTGGCATTAGCTATGTTAGCTTGCCTCTCTCTCGTCCATTGTTGTTTTGAGCTGCATACAAATTAGGTCAAGACACTACTGCCCATGCTGCTATATCGACTCCACCCACAATGAGGTGGTCCTCAATTGTAATGGAAACACAACACGACTATGGCGAGTTGTGCTGAGTAGTTACTTATGGAAACGCATTCACGTGGTTACCAAAAAAAAATAGAGGTCTTCTCCAAGCCTCATGCTTACTGTCTAGCAAAAATTTACATCACTTAGATTTGTGGATGCAGAAATTATAATAGGTGTGTCCAGCACGTTTAACCCATTTTGCCTAGCGTATACCATGTGAAATTAATGCTGACTTGCACTACTTGTCATACATTTTGAATTTAAAACAAACTTTGGAGTTAGTTCTTTCCTAATACTTTTCCTTTATCCCTCCAGGTGCTTATCCAGTATGGAAAAACAGAGGAGTCAGCATGCATCTTGTAAAAGACATGTTTTCAGAATACCAGGGTGTTGAGTGAACCCACTGATGGCCACATGGAGACCAATTTTCTTGGTGTCTGGCTAGTTTTACTTGTACATACAGGTTAAAAAAATGATGCCATCAGTACATGGACAAAATCATTTCATTATGGAAAAGCAGAAGTCTGGGAACAGTGCCTCTTCAGCGGGTGGAGAAATTAACTTCATCTGCACTGAATGTGGTGATGGGTTCAGTCAGTACCCCAATGTGTTGGCTCACATGGCTATCCATGGACCTTTGGAGTCATTTTCCTTTGATGGCTCATCGAATGGATTTGAAGTACCTCGAGAATATGTGCTACAAGAAAATGGGACACTGACGGTTTTGAATGGGTTGATGCAGTCACATTCTTCTGTGAAGCCAGTATCTCCTGGAGTGTTGCCATCACATTCGCATTTCCCATCTTCTGTACGACCAGTATCTCCAAACTTAAAACCACAGCCTCCTCCATACAAAGAGGTATTCAAGCCAAGGCCGTCAGACGTGAACTTGGACAAGTCTCGCCAGGGCCATTATCGCTGTGAAATATGTAACAGATCATTTAACAGCTTGCAGAGTTTACATCGTCATCAGCAGTATCGAAACACAGAACGAGGATATAAGTGTACTTTGTGTTGCAAGATCTTTGAAGATAGGCAGGACCTTAAGAGACACCTCCAAGACCACTTAAATGAAAGGTTTCACTGCTGTGGTCTCTGTGGTAAGCGATTCCTGAAAGCAGATGCACTGAATGCTCACCAAAAAGAAAATCACCCCAATCCTAAAGGTACAGCTTTGGGTAAATCTGAGAATAAGCAGGAAAAAAAGCTTGAGAAAACATACCCTTGTAAGAAGTGCAAACTAAATTTTTTCTGGATGTCAGATTTTCAGACACATTCCCTCTATCATTGCAAAGGGAAAGAACCGAATTCCTTATTTGCATCTGAAATTGAAATTGAAGTAAATTCTAAGAACCTAAATGATGTGCAGCTTGAAAACTGCCATAGCAATGGCACATCTACTGATATGCAGAATGGGGAGAGTAAAATCTTTAGGCATAGTAGCAATGACAATAATGAATACTCTTTCACGCCATATAGATGCGGTTTATGCGGGGATCGTTTCCAGAAATTGGCAGCTTTAAAGGAGCATCATCTCACACATCAAACTCAGGAGGAAATAGATCAGATGAATCAAGAATCCCAAAAACCTTTGAAGCAAAGGGTGCAACCTAAAGCCAGACGTAGAAGAGGGGGTAATCCAAATGGAAAGCTCCATCCATGCAAGCACTGTCATCGTGTCTTTAATCATTCTAGTAGTTTATCCCGGCATATGAGATACCATAAAGGTACAATGCACACATGTGTATTTTGTGGTAGGCATTTTCCTCAACGCTGTGATTTAAGGAGACATGTAGTCATGTACCACAAAGCTGAATTGGATAAGAAACCAGGTTTAAAACATTTGTATACAAATCCACCAAAAGGTCCTCCATACACTTCTCTTAGTAATAGTGAGAAAAACACAAGCCCTCCTAATGAGAACTCCAAGAGCTCCTCTGACAATGAACCAGTAACATCACCAGAGCAGAATCAGAAGGATAAGCAATCAGGAAAAGCAGGTCGAGTTAACTACAAGTGTCAGGAATGTGGAAAGAGATTTGGGCTGTTGTGTGTGTACCAACGGCACTTGCGCTACCACAAAAAAGAACCCACCAAGTGTCCCCGGTGTCCAGCTCAATTTAGGAATTCTTCATCCCTTGAGCTTCATCTTCAGAATCACCCAAGCACTGAGGAAGCAGAGGATGCTGGACAAACACCTCATGGCACTGGTACCAGTGGGGATGCTGCTTTGGAAAAGGGTAATGCAGAGGACATAGAGGATGATTATATGGACCACACTCAAAATGATAAAGGAACTTCTTCAGAGGCTGTCTACGAATGCACAGAGTGCACTGAGACATTCTCATGCTTGGAGACGTTTCTTCAGCACCAGACTTCTCATGGCTCAGTAAACAACGGGTAACTATCCTGTCAAGACGCATTAGTCATTCCTGCGAACAATTAAGCTCTACAGAGTTAAGTATTTTTGACTCTTGAATGCATCTTTAAATTATGAACTGTAAAGTTTGTTTGTGTTGGTCATTTTACATATGTACTTTTATACAATTTTCCTTTGGCATGATGAGAAAAGTATGTTTGACGAATTTCAGAGATAAATGGGAACTTGTTAATAAAGCATGTGTTGGGAGTATACCAAATCACTTAATTAAATTCACTTTGAGAATGGGTTACAAATGCAGTGTTTGCCATTATGGCTAGAATGCACATTTAAATCCATTATTCTATCAAACTGTTGTTGCACTTGAAAGTATGTTGTTTGGTCCATTGTAGTTTTAGTGGCTACCCAGGCTGTCAGTCTAAATCATATTGCTGCATTCTGCATTATGTTTTACTTGCAAATATGTGATTTTTTTTAATAGTATTTTAACCTGTTATATGCATACATCTTCATTTTGAAAGTATAGCATTGTCCTCTAGTACGGCAATTGTGCCAATAAAGTTGTATAGACAAATAACTTCATGTGCCGTCAGTTTTGCTTTGCAAAAATCAATAGTATTAATAATTTAGTAATATTTTTCTTCTTTCTGCATTGATTTCTGGGTATGAGAAATGTATTAACTAAAAAAAAAACACTTCTGTGAGGTGGGTAATATTGACACTTATCTGTCTTTGGTTACAGCCAGCGGTAGAGCCAAAAAAAAAAAAAAAACCCTCACTTTTTCACAACAGTTGCAGAAATTCCTTTTCAGTCTGGTGCCCCCCCGTGCTAATGGGCGCAAATATATTTAGCAAGCTAATGCTAACCGCTAAATGCTTCTCCCACTTGCTAATTGAATGATGGGGCTACGTATGTAACCGGAAAGCACCTCTGAAGCCTGTCACAGTCTTTGTGGGTGTGTAGTTACATTTCTTGAGGTCTAAATCAGGCCTTATTAGATCAATTTAAAGTGTCCCAGAGTGCCGTTTCCTTCCACTAATGGGTTTGCAGAAATCACGGAAAAGGTATACACAACAAAAATATAATCCAGATGTTTTATTGATCAGCTGCTAAAAGGACTTTAAATATGTGTAAGTATAAACTAGCACATTTTTAATGCAACAACAGTAAGTGGTATCATCTTGTTGGGAACTGTAGTTTTTTCTTGAAGGCCCTTCGTAGCTCCACTGGTACTGAAAAGTAACGTTTGACTATGGCTTTATGAATACAAATAGGGCTGCAGCTATCAATTATTTTAGTAATTGAGTATTCTATCAGTTACTCCATCAATTAATCAGATAATCAGATAAGAAATTATTTTTCATATTAATAATTCATCTGCATATTTTAACTTCCATACTGCAGATTTTTCTCTATGCAGCAGCTACAAAGTTGTCTTTTGGGTTAAATTTTCAATGTGTGTATCAAACTACATGAAGGTTGTTATTTACCTTTAATTTGGGGATTTTTTTGTTAAATACGAAGCCTGAAATTTTCATTCGTTTTTTTTCCCTCTTACATTCATGCATTCATGCCGGTTGTCATTTCAATTTCTGTAGCCCAGAAAATCAAGCGCAGGCACGACTGTAGTGAGATCACGCATGCACAATGCGAAGGAAACTGCCCTTGCCCTGCGGTAGATTGCAAATTGGGGTGAAATGATACAGGCGCAAGTGGCGATAATAGCAGCAATTTAGCCGGGGCAGAGTCTGCGGGGTGCGCTCCTGTTTGCTAATTGCAGTGCAGCAGATCAGCAGATCTCCGAAGGTGAAGCGGCGCAATCCTCAGCCCAGTGCAAGGGCGTCTCAGCAAGGCGATCAACCACTAGCTAGAACACTGGGTGCACAGTGCAGTTTTAAACAAGGGGAGTTCTTAGCTACTTTAAACAGTAGGGGGAAAGACTGATTAATCTAAAAGTAACAGAACACTCCAACTACCAACATTGAGCACGATGAATTCATCGCAGATCGTGTGTTTTAAGAGCTGTATGAAGCAGTTAATCATAAACTTCACTAATAAAATTGTATTTTAAATGTCTCTGATGTGTGCGCCATGCACAACATTGCATGCATATTTTAAATAAGTACTTTATGACAAATATCTGTATAATCAGCTGCATCTCCATTGAGTATGTTGTCCCACAGTTGGAGGCACTCCAATTGGATAGTCCTTTCATGACTCTGTTCCAGGTGCTTGTCCAGGTGGCCCTCCAGAGCAGAGGTCCCCCAGTTGTGACAGTGGAGTTGTGAATCTGACCACTGGACAAGAGATTTACTAGAGAGGCAGCTGAATGATATGAAGGACCTCAACAGCAGTGACCTAGTCAGCCTGTACATAGAGAAACACAAGACTGGAAGGGCCAAGACTAACTGGATAGCAGCAACTAAACTTGCAAAATAAGCACAAGGAGATTGTCCACTTGTAAATCAGTTGTGCAGGGTATTGTTCTTTTGGCCAGATTGATAGATGAAAAATGCAAAATCAGTTTGGCTGGGCAGCAAAACATATTTGCCAAAGTTTGTATGGGAAATGCTGCACAGTGCTAATCTCAGTCTATGCAGTGTCAAATTTTAATAGACTTGAGCTAAAACTGTAGTATTACATATACAGATATATTCAGGGGAGAGGGATTGTCTGGCTTGACATGCAAGCTGTTAATATAATCTGATGAGAGAGTTTGTGTCCTCATTTGCTTTATAAGGGCATAATCATAAAGTTCTGTAATTATGCCTATAAAAACAAGTATACCATAGTAAATTTGGTCTATTCCCTCATCAAGGTTATCCCTTTGTGTGCCTATGGACAGTTTCCAGCATGGCTACTGTTTTTAGATTGCTCATTTGTGTATTTGCACTTTCACCATAAACCTCAAATTTGCACAGGGAGCCATCAACTTTGTTAAAGTGGTCCAACCCACTGTCATCGTCAAAAACAGCAGTTGGTCTGCAGTGTTGAAGCATTAAAGGGCCCATTATGGTCGCCACATTGGTCATGTAACACACAAGTGGTGATGTCACCATTTATACCAGTGCTGAGAATGCAGATACTTGGTATTCTGAACAATAGGTATCATAACTCAGACAAAATCTCTACATAAACTAGCAGAGGAGTAGAACCTGTCAAAATCAGACACAAAGAAGTTGCTATGGTTTTTTCAAAGTTTTCTCCATAAATTCTCATCTTTTCAAGTTTGGTACTACTTGGTACCAAATGACCGCACCAGCTAGCGAACTGTAATGATAGCAACCTGTTCTGGTAATTAACAACTGAAATTCCTAGCCCGGAGTGACAATACCTCAGTTAGGCACAGCAATCAACTGCTAGCTAGAACCCTGAGTGCACAACCAAACCAAACAAAAGCTCGGTCTGTACCAATAGATGTGGCATCACTTTTACCATGTGTTGCTATTCGACAACAGCAGCAGGTATAGTGGGACCTTAAAGCAGTACATAAAGTCAAGAGCAGATGCTTGCTTGTGTTTCTTGGGTGGGGAGAGGAAAGAGCAACATTGAAGGTGTTGTGTACACGGCATATTTCCCCCAGGGTCAAACAGTCAGCAAGAACTTATACTCTAACATCCTGAGCAATTGGTGGGAGAACATTTTGGCAAATGCCACCTGAACTGTGGTGCGTGCCATCAGGCACAAGTAGATGACGCACTGAAAATTCAATCTTCACTCACTACTTACATGGTAATTGAGAGCTTCCTTCATCTTTGCCCACTTCCCTAAAATACAATTCAAGTTGAAGGGTTGTTGTTTTAACACAGAGGTCCTTTATAAATCACAGATGCACATTTAGGTAACCAGGAATTGTTGCAAAATAGCAGCCATGTGGGATGCATTTCAACACTGCCCACAGAGACAACCTTGAAGGGATATTTGCCCAATTTAAGTTTATGGGCAGAGCCGTGTAAGTTTAGTTTTGTACCTTTTTATGCTGTTGCTGTACAGCTTCCTCTTGGTGCCATTATAACCTTCAAATGCTTGTAGGAGTACCACAGATTCCAGTACTGTAGCTACTTTCATAATGCTCCTCACTGGTGGGACTTTAAATAAGGTGTCATTCGACTTCAAGTTTGAAAGCCTTGAGCCTTGCATGAGTTGACTCTTTTGCTTAAATTTTGCTCCTAAAATCGTCTTTGGACATTTCAACACCTACAAACCAGTGATCATTTTAAGACACTTTTTTCTGTCTTGAATAAAGGTGATGAAGTGGGTCATTGCTATCAGTGGTTTCAGGTGGAAAAAGGAACGCACACATGTAAAGAAAGGCCTTAAAATGTGGTTATCAATAATGGGTTTGCCATCAGCAAGATGCGCAGGAAAGAAGGTCAGGACACCAACTAGGGAGAATGAGAATGACAAGCAAAACAACATTGTAATCCCTTATGTGGCAGGTTTCTTAGAGAAACTCTGTAGCATTTTCTCCAAGCATAACATCCCAATATATTTCAAACCTAGTCACACTCTAAAACAGAAACTGGTCATCCCATGGGCAAAACTCCCAAACACAAGCTGAACATCATAGTGTATGCTGTACAGAGCAGTGAAAAGTGGTCGGACCTCTACATTGGAGAAACCAAACAGCCACTTCACAAATGCATGTCACAACATAGAAGCGCCACCTCGAAAGGACAAGGCTCGGCTGTACATCTGTACCTAAAGGAGAAAGGGCACTCTTTTGAGAATGCCAATGTTCACATTTTGGACCGGGAAGACAGATGGTTTGAAAGAGGAGTAAAAGAAGCCATCTATGTCCACTGTGAACAACCATCACTGAACAGAGGTGGTGGCTTATGACACCAACTGTCCCCCATCTACAATGCAGTCCTGAGCTCCCTTCCTAGGCACCTTAACCCCCACTCACACCTTTCTTCAGGTGACCTCAAAAGGTCACTCGATAGAGTGGAGCAAAACCACTGATTGTAATGACCCACACCTTTTTCACACCTCAGTGCATGTGATTATGCACATGAACAATAGTGGGTCAACAACCACCTCCAGGGGACAACCCCAAATAGGGTTTCGCCACCATTTGTTTTAGAACTAAAGAAGCCTTTCAGATGAGAGGTGAAACATTTTCAAGAAACTTAAATGAGTCCATTCGTGTTTTTCAAGCACCAGAGACTACTATGACCTGGATGACTGAGAACCTACACAGACATATATAAAAGGTAATGTTACCAATCCTAGGCAAGAATCCCTGAAAACACAGCCTATTCCAAAGAGTCAACTAGACTGACAGGCCACCAGCTGCATCAGTATTGGAAAAGGACTAGTAAACCAGCTTGCCAGTGCCTTCTTATTTGAGCTGACAGTTCTCATCTAAAAGCAGTAATACATAAATTCACATTGTTATTATAACTTACAAATAGCTGAAGTTAACCTGAATGTTAAAAACAATGAAAATTTGACTAATATCATCTACATTATGCACCATGCAAATAGGGTTGTTTGCGGTGGTTGAAACCCCCTGTTCAAAGCCTTTCCATAGGCAAATACCTTCACAGAAGACTCAACTATGGTAGTATCAATTAAAGCCAATTAAAGTAACTATTATGTGCGGGTCGACTCGGTGGTATAGGGTTATACTTAACCCTATACCACCGAACATGTCACAATCGACTCAGTGTATTTCAAAAGCGCTGCCATTCGCGGACTTCCGGTAACAATTACCGTAATAATACCATAGTAATACCCCATGTTGGTTGTGAAGTGCAGTTTCTCAGCTTTCAGAAACTGTTTGAATTTTTCCGATAGGACAAACGGTCATGTAATTACGGTAAATCAAATTTCCTTTGATCACCCACCTCTGGTGTTAACCAGCTGTTCACGGCTTGTAGGGGCAGGTAACGGGTGCTTCAGCGCCGATCGCCCGGCAGTATAGGGTTAAAATATGTATGCTCCATGTGTGTTTCAGGTAGCTCTCATGTTGCAAAGACTACCGCCGCAAACTGTCGGACTGGGCATTCCAACCTGTGCTTTGCTTGCCTCCATTTTCTTGCTGTCGGGTTTTAAAACTGTCACGCTTGATTCAGGTGAAGGAGTCGACTCTCATGACTCCGCTAGCGGCGACACTCCCTGGCCAATTGGTGGCATGCTGTTCTTCTGCGTCACATTTTCGGATCACCTCAGATCACTTGGAACCCCGGCTGAGTGAGTACTAAAAAAGTACCTGGTACCAGGTACTAATGGAAACACCTTCAAACTGTGCCAAGTTGAGTCGAGCCATGCTGAGTGGATACTAAAGGAAACGTGGCTTAAGCATAAGGCCTCAGTACCCCTGGCAACTATTGTCTTCCCTGACTAGTTGGCAAGTGGTGGTTGTTGGAGGCTACTAGCTGTTGCCAGGTCTCTATTTCTGCTTTGCATCAAGCTTTTCGCAGTTCTGCAAGGGCTTAGCAAGTAATCTGTAGGTGTTTGCAGATAAGTCAGTGTCTTCCATGCAAACTACTGGCAACCAAAATAATCGCAAGGTTTTTGGTGTAGCACAGCATACCTCTTTGAGACCAATTTCACACTAGTGACTGCCAGCAGTCAAAGAGTCCAGTGGTTGTTGTGAACATTCATATGTTTTCAAACACCTTGAACACCTAGTAGAGGGAAAAAACAAGTATGCTCCCTACCCTTTCTTTCTTGGATAGCCACGAAAATTAGGTTTAATGACCTCAGGGATTAAAGTGACTGAGTGACTGACAGTTGATCTTTCAACTGTCAGTCACTCAGATATTTATTCTGCTTAACAAGACAGAGGAAAAGGCTCACTAGTCTTTATCTAGCTTCATTCTCAGGAACAATTTACAAGCTTGATTCACATATTGGGTGCATAGAGATCTCTTGACTGTCCTATCTGTGCTGTCCGTTGACTCCAGGTTGCTCTTAGGGTAATCATGTTGTCCTTCTGTTTTGGACAGAGTGATCAACAATGGCTAACTTTTCCTAGGACTTTTTGAGCTGGCTGCTTTGTCTCCCACCCTTTAGATGAATTCTTCATCTAGTCAAAAACACAGTTTTTGAATGTGAGTAGCTGGCAGCACTCCTGCATTGTTTGACAAGATGTGGCCAAGACTAAACTATTAATGAGGGACATTCTGAGTTTGACCTCTGGGGGTGAAGCCTTGGAACAGAGTTGTAATCTATCACAAACAATGTGTCAGTGAGACAAACCATTGTAAAGATGGCTGATAAAACACATTTCTGATTAAGGTTAACAGAGGTCTTTGATATAAGCCAAGGCCAGAATCAGATCACAAAAAAACTGTAGGTAATCCAATGTATGGTTGTTTAGACTGTACAACCAAATACAAATTCCACTACTCCTTTAATTAATTGCATGTTGGGAGATCAAAATCTATACTTAGACTGCCACTATCAAATGTCCATCTGTATTGACTCATAGGATCCCTGCTCTGTCTGCATGTTACTGTAAGTAGGTCAACTAATTCTTCCAGCCCAAAAGAACTAGTCAGAGAGGAAAGGCCAAGAACTACAGATGACTTAAAATTTAGTTTTAGATATGTGGTCTGTAAATTATGAAAGCCTTCTACCCTAGTGGTGAAATTTTTTTAATGGGCACAATTAAAATTGGCAGTTCATTAATGGCAATTAGATTATAAAATCTGAACATGCTACGGCCATCCCGTCTTGCATATTGTTGGCGAATGTTAAGAAATATACTTTTAAGTTTTGGCTATTGTACCACCCACACAACCCGACCTGGCCACACTTGTGATCACTGCTCTCTTACATTCCTACCCAACCCTCATGGTCTTGTCTTCGGGTATGTGTAGTCAGTCACCTTTTAAACACATGCTGCATTCACAACACAAACCGTCCTCTACTGTACACCTTGGCATGACAACAGTGTAAAACATATCTACCCTCTGTAATCTTCTCAAACTTTAATACGTCATGGAAATTTTTAATCCTGCAAATGCTGCACAGTCCCTCACCTGCTTCCAACTACCCAGGGGTGAGAAGAAAGAAATTCAGCCCTGGACATATCCCTCAGGACCACTCTGGGGGTCCTGGTGAATATAGTGTTATATTCACCAACTACTGGTGAATATAACACTATATTCACCAGTAGTTGGGCCAGGTCTACGTGTGTATCCCAAACAATGGAAACACAGAGAAGACAAATTAACGACTGCACTTTTTCACAGCCTGCCAGGTCACCAATGCAGTAAGGTAATGGGATTTGACCAGGTATGCCCAATGGCTACTACACAGCTGTACCCACCACTAAGCACATATAGACAGTTGAGCCCATTGTCTCTTATGTGCTTCTGTCTGACTCTATTACAATATTTTGCTTTAGTTCAACAACTAATGTCAAGTGACATTTAATGGACTGACATATATAGCTGACTATATAATGCTTTTCTGGATTTAACATCTATACTTTTTTTTTTTAACCACTGATTCAGTTCATGGTTTTGGGGGCGTTGGAGCCTATCACGTGTCATGGAGGAGAAAGCAGGATCTGGACAGATCACCAGGCTATCACAGGGCTGACACAGAGAGACAGACAAGCTTCCGCGTTCACATCTATGGCCAATTTAGAATCAGCATTTAACCTAGCATTCATATATTTGGACTATGCGAGGAATCTGAAGTACCTGGAAAGAATACACAAGAACACAGACAGGCCCCAGCTGGGCGGTGGATTCAAACCCATGCCTTCTTGCTCTGAGGTGATGGTGCTAAGCAGCACTGTCAGTGGGAGACAAACCAAAGATGAGCAAAGTAACAATTGGCGATGCAAGAACAAGCAGATACCGAGTTAAAAGACTCACAGCTTTGAGTCAATGCAGTTAAAGCAACTACAGAATGGAGTGAAGAATACTGTTGACTGACATGATGAGATGAGAAATACAAAAAGGGTTATTTATACGCCAAATCCTAAAATGTCCAGCAACTGTCAGCTACAAACTAAAGGGTAGCAAGTGGATCCCTTTATTGAGGTTTTTCATGTGACACTAAGGCGCTGTCTGTCATATTGGGCATGATACAGCCACTGGTTGCTCTGGAAACATGTATTCCCTGACTGGCTGGTAGTGGTTCCAGGAAGTTGCCGACTGTTGCTGGGTGAAATTGGTTGCAAAGAAGTTGCTGCTCCAAAAACTTCCTAGTGATTCTTTTCATTGCTAGCAGATTGGCACAGTAGCCTATAGCATGTTTGACTTCAAATACTTGCTAATTGCTAGCCGACAACTTGAAAAAGTGCAACACAAACCGAAAATGTAGAAGAGTCCCCTTCAAAGTAAAAGATGTGCCTCAGTGCTGGAGCCAACATGTTTCAAAGGGCACAACTTTTACTTTGAATGCAAACATCTCCATTTTCCAGTTTGTGTTATACTTCTTACTGTTCCACTACAACCTGGAGAGCAGCCGGCCAGTGTTTGTAGACAAATCCACTATTTCCATTCAAATTATGACCGCAACAATAGGCTAACGACCAAAGCAATCACAAAGAGGGTTGTGGCAACCAGTTGGGAGGTACACATTTTTCCCTAGCAACAGGTATCTTCCAAGGGGTCATTGACCAATCCGTAGTCCTGTGTGACTGGGACATTAGCAATCATTATCCTAGCAACAGCCATCAACTACCAGCAATGACTCCCTACTAATCGGGGAATACTCATTTTCTTGGCTTCACTTATTGGGAACTGTCCCTTTTCTTCATTTACACTATGGTTTAGACATGACTTTACTTACTAATATTTTAAGAAATTTTCAATACAGTGTTCTGCCATATTCATTCTTATGAAAGTTACTAAGTTGGCCAATATGCTGAAACAGTCTCCTGGTACATCCACACTAATATCTTCTCAGCAAGCAAATTGTCTCAGTCACGAATGTTGTCAATCTCCAGGGATGGCAGCTAACTTCCTAATCAAATCCCTCATACATTACTGGTATAGAATAATGTAATGGCTTTAGGAATGGACGAAACAGTGGTGCAGTGGTTAGCATTGTCACTTCACAGCAAGAAGGATCTGCGTTCAAGTGTACAGGGCAGCTTCGGCTTTTCTCCCTATGCCTACATGAGTTTTCTCTGGTTTCCAGACATCCAGAGTCCAAAGATGTGTTTGTTAGGTTGGTGATTCTAAACTGGTAGCAGGTGTGCATGTGAGAGTGTATCGCTCTCTGTGTCCGCCCTCTGATAGACTGATGATCTCCACTGTATACTCTGACTTTTGCCCCATGACAGATGGGATCGACTTCCAGTGTTAATGAAAATGGTTTGATGGATGGAATTGACTAATATAACTGGACCAAAGGGATTGAATATACACAAAAAGTAATTTTGGCATGCCCAAAATGATGTATTCAGCAGTACAGTGCTGGACTTTTTTTTCCTCCAATTTTCATAAGTGTGAAAAAAAGTAGTTTGGGCTAGTGTGTGTCACATGGTGCTGCAATACCAAGTGTTGCCACCATGCTAATATAGCCCCATGTTCCAGTCTGGCTTGCTCCAAACTTCACTTGTTCTTATAGCAGTCGGTCACTGACCATCTTCTGATCATTTCTGCAACAGACTAATCATTCACAATCAAAGGATTCACATTTTTAGAAATAACATTTGTTTGTTTTTAAGTTCTCGATTTGAGGGGCCAGTCTGCTTGGCAGATCACCAATAAACATCAAATCCCCACCACACCCCTGCACAGCATTACCAAGAAATCAGGCCCTGGCTCTTCAAAGTTGTCATTTTTGGAAACTGGCAATACAATAACTTAGCACTGCATAATTATGGGAAAAAATGATACTATGAACTATTTTGGTCAATGTCCTAATCCTATTTTATTAACACAATCATTCATTAACTTGGCAAACATTGTTTACTAAGTCAAACATTGAAAAATGTTTCTTTTTACAAGGGATATCCAGAAACTTTAAATGCAATTCAAATGAAAAACATTAAAGTAGTGGGAAAAAAAAGTTTAGGAGGTGAGTGACACAGGGTCATCCGGTAAGGAGTTTGGCCCAAACTAGTTGGTGTTTCTCACTGTAAAGCAGGGACAACAAGTGGCCCCTGCCAGCCTGAAGCCTCTACCACACGATGTGTGTGCTGGGAGAAGGGGGCAAAGAAAGGTCTAGGCGATTGCTGACTAGTGTTCCTTGGAAGAACTGCACAGTAGCCACGGGGAGAGCAATGGAGAGTCAAAGCCAACAGCAAACTTATGCTGCATTTGGGCGCTGTTGAAAGGGACCAGCTGGGAGACCCTTGGGGGCAAGCATTATGAGCCTTTCACAGGTTCACTCAGAGAAATCTCAAGCTGAACAGAACAATGACAGAGTTTGGGCTTTTAGGCGGCGGTGAATGAGCAGAGCTGTGAAGGAGTGCACTTGATTTATTTATTTTTTTTAAAAAATGCAAAAAGTTCACGTTTTATCCCAATTGTCTTGTTTTTGTTATCACCGAAAGACAAAATCATATTTGAAAATTAGAATCCATGCCCATGTTAGACAGCATTTGATCAGATATGTAGAAGTGAGACAGTAGACATGACTCGCTCCTCAGTTCCCTTGGTACTCCCTCCACTTACCATGCATATGAACAAGCTCAGCACCTCAAATGCCCTCCAGGCCAGAGAAATGGAGGTGAGTGGTGGGGTTTATTTGTCCAAATTGGCATTTTATAGGCAGTCTTGGGATTTAAACCCATGACCCAAGGAGCCGCAAGTATACTAATAGGCAAGAGCTGTGATAAGTGTGGGATTTCTACCATTTTAGACAGGATCAGTTTAATGCTTTTCCAAAGTAGTAGAAATTATATAACACAACCCCTAGAAAGTCATGCAGGAGAAAAGAAATGTTTAAAGGGCAAACCATGACATTAGGGATAAAGACTAAAATGGTGAGATGTCGATTTCCTGGTATTTTTATACCAAGCAGGAATATATCCCACATGAGAAACACTGATCTAATTCCATGTCATTGGAGCCTTTTCTTCCTGCTGGGAGGTGTAAGTCTGAGTAGCTTATATGGTCTGACCTGGCCAAAAACTGTTTCATATTAATTAGTACAACTTTTGTAGCACACATTTAATTAAATAAAAAGACCTAGGATTAATTACCCAGTTATGTGCCTTTTAGTTAAAAAGTTCATGTGTTAGGAGCATGAGTGTACCAGCAAAACAGCCCAGAGTATGGTCACAGAATATCAGACTGAAGCATGAGCTCCTGTTTAGCCTTTTGAACATTTTGTCTGCTCTACCGCAGATGTCCCCCCTGCTACCCACACACCCCTACGGGAACTGGTTCTCATGTGCCCTCTCAGCCAAAGGGGTTTTTTGTTTGGCTCACCAGCAGGAGAGGTGGCGCCATTTTGTGTGCAAGTCTTGCACACAAAATGGTTGTATGCTACTTGTTAACCCTTTAACTACCAACCACATCCTGCACAGCAGACAAGTAGGCACATAGGTCTGAGTGCCCTGATAACTTTGGTGATGCTCGTGCAACATCAGCAGAGTATTGAAACTGCACAGGGGAGCAGGAAAGCCCCACTGAGGACTTCATTGATGGGCGCAGTCACTGCCAGCATAGGCGGCACTGGCTGTTTGTTACAGCAGGTAGGGAGTGCAGGAGCAGCTGCTGCAAGGAGAGAACCGCAGCGCGGTTGCCCCGGAAGAGGTCCTCCTACCGCCCAGCCAGACTGCGAGAGCCATAGAACATAAAGGGGCGGGTTCAATCGGATTCCCCGCACTTTGTTATTGGTTGTAAGCAGATATTGTGTAACATGCGCACAGTTTCGGGCACACTATCCGTAATTGCGCAAATAAAGATAATGGAGGCGGATCTAGCACGGCTGTTCTAGACGCAGCGAGCTGTGTAGGTGCCGTGCTTAAAAAAAAAAAAAGGGGGCTCTGGAGTGTTTTTGATTAAACAACCTCCATCAGCTCTCTGAAAGGAGAAAAAGAAAGGTTATCCTGACGGTATTCCACAGGAAGACGGAAGACACCGACAAGGAGGACAGCCGCTTTCTCTTTACGCTGGCAAACAAAGCCGATGTTTTAAGGTCTTCAGGGGAAGCCTGTTAAGTGGTTATTACAAGACGGGACATGTAGCCGATAAACCACAGAGGACGGTTGGCGGCGAAGCACGCAAGACCAACGCGGAGCTTTGATCAGGTAAGGGGGTCGTGCTAAAGACCAGCCGCAGTGTAGCCGTTAGCTCTTGGGTATCAATGCTAGCTAGCACGGTGCTAGGCACCAAGGTAGCTACTGACAGAACATCGGCTAATGTCAGTGTAAAATTAACAGACACGTGGCTGGCAGTCAAAGACCGCATCACTGCTCTGCGTGTTTATGTTTGTGTTGACCCCAATGCATCATACCGTTTTGTTTTGGTCCGCCGTCCTCAGTCCAGGCTAGCTAAAAATAACAGTGACTTAGAATCAGGACAAGAGCAACACACAGCTTCCAGATAGTCACACAACAGATGATGATAAGTGGGCATCTGTGTCTGGTTTATCATAAAGAGTCAAACTTTGCAGAAAATGGCTCATACATTATGTGTGGGCTCATTGCTCTAAAGGGTTACAAATAATATGCAATACTAAACCCAAAGTGACCTAAGCAGTCAATATATGTATCTCTTAATGGACACATTGTCTCCAACCTTATCGGCTAACAGTTAATTAGAGCTCAGGGTGCTGCTGCATTGGATGAGACAGGTGTGTGATTTAACCTACTGTGATAATGAGATCTGTAGTCCAGGTATAGTGGGCACACCTGTCGTCTAGTACAGTAGTTTTATCACACATTAATTCAGCTTTATGTTTGTTACCACTGTGGTCACAGTAACAAATTCATAATAACATTAATATAGCTGGAATTTTTCTTTTTAAATGAAGGTGTACTTTGTGGCTGTGTATTTGATTATATTAGATTTTACAAGTGTCCAAAGGGCCAAATAAGTGGACTTAATGTTTTTTCTCATGCTGTTTTAAAGTTATTGTATATATTTTTTAAAATAGACCCTTACTGACATAAATTTTGCTTCACAATATAAAAAAGAGGAATATAATATTTAAGCTTTCTATGATGATTTGGCAAAAACATCTAAAGGATGAGACTAATAAAAGAAAAATAGTTAAAGGGAAACTAAACTGTAGCCCAGGACCATCCAAGATTTTTTAAATAGGTTTTTTTTTTGTGGTGAAGAGAATTTGATAAACTAAGCAACACCTCTGTTTGTACTTCCCTGTAGTTTTTGTCATTGACATGTTTCTTATGAGTCTCCCCAGCATCACTAACATCTGATTGTGGCTCAGGGATCTTCTGCATGGTTGCTCACTCCACTCTGTCACTTATTTTTTTTACCTTCCTGTCAGTGTCCGACTCATCTGCATTGAATGTTATAACGAACTAAGAGAGCCACAGCAGGGATGTTATAAGATAGTCAGAGCAAATGCTGATTCCTCTAACTGTTATTTAACCATAATTTGACTAGATATCCAGTACACTTATTTACTTTATGTATTTTCTCCTTTTGTATCTATAGTGTAACATCAGAAACTTCTGAATATCTGAATTTCATATAGGATCAGTTTGTCATCTGTGCTCTGTGTATATGTTTTCTTGTAAACTGCACTAACTTTAATAATAAACACCAGATTTATCGTCTCTTGCTGGTTGCTGTGTGCGCATTTGTCCTCTTGAAGGAGTATCCATATTGAAACGTTAAAGCTGAGCTGTTTGGGCTGAAGCAACTTGAACGGTTTGGGAAGTCTCTTCAGGTGCTAACATTTACTGATTTAAAGCTATCCAGACATTGCGGTGTCACAGTTGTAGAAAGTGCAAAGTGTAGCCCACTTTGGAGCAGTATAATTAACGTGATGACAAGAAGGCCTGCCCAAAAACTAAGCAGCTCCTGAAGCTCGCGATTATCCCTCAGGCACTGCGCAAGTCTGACTCTGTAATTTAGGTGGTATTTAAAAGTGACACGATCCAATTTAATTTTAAAAATTATATTAGCTGTGTTTGTTTAACATAAACACTATTGTATTTTGCTTTTTTTTTTGCATCTTACAAACTCAAGAGACCTAAATCTTGTAAGTTAACCGTTTTTCACCAAGACAGCTTGAAGGCTAGTTAGACTAAACCAGAGCTTCGTATTTTTGCCCCAAAAGAACAGGCCGAGACTGCCTAGTGTCCAGACCTGGCTCTTAAAATCTCATCTTTCCCTTCAGACTTGATGTAACCGTAAAATTGCATCCATCCTTTCTTCTGGAGTTTACTTTAATCATTTGTCTTCAGACATATTCCGAACCTTTTACAGGATGATATTTGACAGGTGTGTAATTTTTAGTTGATCAGCAGCAGACTGATCTAGGACCGTGAGCTGCACGGGGCAAGGCAAGTATTTGTTGTTCAACCAGTGTTTCATTTAGAAATATTGTTGAGGCTTGGTTTGTAACAGTATCTGACTGCATAGAGCACCACTCGAACATACTGATTTTGTTTCATACTTGGATCTGGGATGTACTCAAGGGTTAATTTCTACTGTGAGCAGACACATCTAGGCTGCTGTGTAGTGGGAGATTTTGCTTAGGGAAAGGGCCCTCCATTATCCCCCAACATTCCTCAGTTTGTATCTGCCCGTTGAGTGAACTATCCTTGATTTTGGGGGGGGGCTCTATGAGCGTGTGCAGTTCTATTTAAGGCATTTTATAAATAAATTGGGTCTGATTTATTTACAGCTATCATTGGTCAGTTTTTGTAACCCATCAGTTTGAAATTTTGAGACATTTTAAATGTCTTGGCTCTTAGTGCTGCAGTAAATGAGAGCAAAATGTACTGAAATTCACTGAAAATCAAATCAAGATTTCAGTCAGTTGAGCTAGTGGGTAATAAGCACTCAGGTGTGGAGATATTGGGAAAAGGAGCTGGTATATGTGGATAAGGAATGCACAGGTACCTCTGTCACATTTTGGGTGTTGGCTTGCACTGACAGAGTATGCACAGTACCTTAGTGGTGGAACCCTGAAAAAGACTCCTTAAGATGACCTTCTCAACAGTTTATTTATGGGATTAGAAGTAAGACGTGTTCATTTGTCGGTAACATCTTTTTTTTTTTCTCCTGTTGTTTTGTTGACATTGTCAGAGAACCTGCATTTGTTTAGGCTTGATCACACATTCACACTGTAAGTGCGGCTGGCGTAATGCCTCTAGAAGCAGTGCTAACTTTGTGTGGATAGAAGTGGTCTCTTTGGCAATCAAAGAGTGGGTCATCACCAAGGCCTTTGCAACAGTATTACAGAGAAAGTGTTCTAGATTGATGCCAAAGGTTCTTTATGTTCTTCCCCTGTACTCTTTCCACCAGCTGTCATGAAATTGCGTTATCTTTCTGACAGACAAATGACACTGAACACACAGTTCCTCTAGAAGAATAACCCAACAATGTTTGAACCAGTGGGATAATATACCTTGAACTAAGGAGTTTGAAAGCCCTAAAGGCCCGAGGTCAATATATATGAATAGAGATTATTTGGCATTGATAGAAAGCACATACAGCAAACAGTGTACCTAGGGATATGAATATCATATCCATTACATTTACCAAAGAAGAAAGGAAAAATTCTGTTATTATTTCACATTCTAGGGGGTCAGAGGGTAGTGAGTCATAGTTCCATCCTTTCAGAGCCCATCATCCAGGTTTGAAACTAACTGTTTAATTCATCTATGGCTACACTTCAGTAAGCAAGGGCACCAGATGGCCCCTGCCAGCCTGCAACCCCTACCACAAAATGTCTGCACTGGCAGATGGTGGCAAGAGGGGCCTAGGCAATTGCTTACTTGCAGTCCTCAGAAGAACTGCCCGATAGCCATGGGGAGAGTGTTGAAGAGCCTAATACCTAGTTAGTGCTTGCTGTGGTTGCCTTTGCAAATGGTGGCATGCATCAACTCTTGAACCAGAGTTGATGCATAGTTTTTGTTTGTTTTGTTTTGGGGTTTTTTTTGTCAATGTCAATTTTATTTCTTGAGTACATTTAAAAACACATTGTTTTTAAATTTTTCTGATTGGTGACACCTCTTATTCAAAGGAAAACTGCAATAAGTGTGGCATGCACCAAAATTGATGGCATGCTTTAATGTCATTTTTTGCCTGTATTGGCCTAGCTGGCACATCCGGGTTGAAGACACAAGTATGCAAGCAGGTTGGTCTTTATCACCATTTAAAATATGTCAGTACAGAAGCTCAGAGACTCCCAGATTATACAGAGTGGGATGTTGCAACAGCTTGAAAAGATGAGACTTTCTGGAGAAAGCTGCACTAGCTGTGCTTCCTATGTTGATTTCTTCTACTCCTGTACCAGAGTTGGTGGGTTTTTTTCTGATTGGTGACACCTGTTGTTCAGAGGAAAACTGCAGTGAGTCTGCACCTCAAGCCCCAGTATCAACAGTCACAGGGCTGTGCTGACATCACATTTGGCATGCATAGTAAACAATGTGATGACCATCAGTTAAGCTTAAGATCCAAATTAGACTTCTGTGCTGGGTCTTTGCAAGACCTACGTAAGTGGCCAATGTCTTTGCTGACATTTCTGCTTGTGCAAGATGCACTGTGCCTGTTAATCACCGTGTGGTTGTGTCCCGCCTTATTAAATGCAGTGCCGGCTGACAGAATCAAATCAAAAGGTGGTGCATCTTTCCATTCTTGGTCCTCGCTCTTTGTTGTTTTCAGCTTTTTTTCCCTCGGTGTGAACATATTTGTACTTCTTGTTTTTCCACTTCTCTGTTTAATCTCTCACATCCATTCTGATAGTTTGGGCAATCTCCCTCCAGGAATTTACTGACATTTGTGAATCCTTTTATTGATGCTATGATTATTATTCTTTTTATTGAGACAATGATCGTTATTCTCTCACTAATAAATTCAAAAACTGCAGTAAAAATGTAGCCGGAAATGCACAGGAGGAATTGATTGTTCTGAACAGGCCAATCCCAATTGTTGCGGTCTGCGTCAACCTGATATGTAGTTACATTTCTCAAGATGTGCACATCAGGTTACATTAAGGTTAAGTTGCTCGAAATTAAAATCCAGTTGGTCAGATTTTGTAGAAGTGAGACAGCAGACCTGACTGAAACTTCCCTCCTAAGCTCCCTTGGTATTTTCATCACATCCCATGTGTATAATCTAGCACAGCTCCACTAAAGCCTTCTTGGATAAAGAAATTGAGGTGAGGGGTGGGATTTCTTTATCCAAATTGACATTTTACAGCAAGTCTTGGGATTTAGGCCCACTTGGACTTGGAGCCACAAGTTTACTGACAGGCAAGAGCTACAGTGAGCGTGACATTTTTACCATTTCAGACAGGATCAGTTTGTTTTTCACAGTAGTCAAAATTATATAACACAACCCCTAGAAAGTCATGCAGGAGAACAGAAATGTTTAGGGAGCAAACCCTGACATTAGGCATAAAGACTAAAATTGTCAGCTGTCAGTTTCCTGATGTTTTTATACCGAGCAGGAATTCATGACTTGAATCCCACATGAGAAAAATTTATCTAACCAGTTCCTCATCAGTGGAGCCTTTCCTTGCTGCTCCTCTTGATGGCAGGTACTTACCCAGCTATCTCCCTCTTCTGAAGTAAAAAAAAAAAAAAAAGTGTCAGGAGCACTAGTGTAGTAGTAAAGCAGCCCAGTCTGTCTAGTCACAGAGTATCAAACTGATCCATGAGCTCCTCTTCAGCCTTTTGCACATTTTGTCTACTCTACAGCAGATTTTTTTTTCTGTCCCCATGGGAACTGGTTCTTACATGCCTTCACAGCCAAAGGGACATTGTATAACAGGCCGGCAGAAGAAGAGAGGGTGCCATTTTGTAGCAAGTCTTGAACACAAAATGGTTTCTACTTGTTAACCCTTCGAATGCCGACCACATCTTGTACAGCAGACAAGTAGATAAATTGGTTTTGCAGTTTTTGCACTGACCCAGTAAGCACAGTGTCTCAGCAATGGTAAACTGGAAGATAAGTGCTGAATTATTACTGCTTGTTAACACCACTTTCTAGTTATTGCTGCAAAAAGATATCTTCACAACGGTTCATCTATGAAATTATTAGTAAGTAGGATTCATTTGTTGGTAACGCCATCCTTTTTTCTTTTGTCATTTCACTGATATTTTTAGAGAACCCACTTTTGTTTTGGCTATAGGAAGACTGTAGGACGCAATGGTATCCTTATGAAGGACAGCTGAGTGGTCTCTTGGGCACTTGGAGTGTCATCTCCAAGGTCATTACAGTAACATTACAGTTTCAAAGAAAGTGATCTGGATCCATGCCAGAATTTATACGTTCTTCCACTGCACATTTTCCACCTTTTCTTTGGTGGAAGCAGACTGGTGGTTTTTACAGAAACCTTGACAAAAAATAAATGGCACTGAGCACATCGCTCCTCCAGAAGAATAAGTAATATATGAACAAGTGGGAACATGTACCTTAAACTAATGAGTTCTTCCACTAAAGCTCTCAGGTCAACACACATGAATGGCATTTCTGTTGCAGGTAGGTGTACTAGTAAATGGTAAAGTGCTTCTAGTTTAAGCTAAAATGGCACTGCACAAACCAGCACTGTTGCCAGATTGGTAAGCATTGGCTTTCATGGACCGTAGGAGTTGGCTTCACTTTAGTCAGCAAGGGCAACCAATGGCCCCTGCAAGGCTACAGCCTCTACCACAAGATACATGTGTTCTTGTAGATGGGAGCAAAGACAGGCCCAGCCATTATCTGACTTGTGGCCTGGCACAGTTGCCACAGGAAAAGCAATGGAGAGCCTAAAGGGCCCATCACGCCCTCTGTTCTTAACCTCACCAACGGTACTGCATTCCGAAAGTGACGTCACATTCACAGGCACAAACTGGTGTCGTTTTGGACAGTTGTGCACCTCTCAGTTTTTGTAGCTTCGTGCAGGTGCAGAGTCCGATAAAGCCAGGTTGAAGACACAACTATACGTGTTGATTTTTACCACCATTTGAATTATATCAGCACAAAAGTTCAGAGATCCACAGATTATGCAGAGGGTGATGTTGCAACTGTTTCAAAAAGATGAGGCTTTCTGGAAGAGCTACTTTCAGTTGCTCCTTTGTCAGTAAAAGTCACCACAGCGGATGTTTGGTACCGCATGTTTGATGCCCTTCCTGACCCAAACCCAAAGGGCATATGAGGCTTTCTGGAAAATACCAGTGCTGATGTGGAGGTTTTGTCTGAGTGGTGATGCCAGTCATTCAGGAGGATACTGCAGTAAGTACTTGTGCCCTCAGAGCTGGTATAAGTGATACACAGCTGTGCCAGTGCCATTGTTTGTGCAGAACATGAGCAATGCAATGAGGATAATGGCCTACATGTAGTTTATGTTTGCTTTCTGTTGCTTTTGTGACCTGTGATGTGCACCAAAAATGTCATTGCAACTGCTGCCATGCACTCCACAGTGGTGTTTTAGATTGCTGTGCATCTCTTGATAACCTGGCACAGCCATCATGGCTGGGATAAAAACTCAAGTGTATGAGTGAATTGGTCTTTGCTGACAAATATATCAGTACAGGCGCTCAGAGATTCTTAGCAGCTTGAAAAGACAAGACTTTCTGGAAAACTTTTAAAAACCTCTGCAGCTTATGCAGATGGGTTTTTCTGAGGGGTTTCAAGAGAAGACAATAGAGAGTCTGGCGTGCCTCAAGAATCAGTGGTGACGGGGCTATGGTGATAGTTGGAACATGTAACAACCAATGCGGTGACCATAAACTAAGTTTAACCATGCCGGCACCTCAGTCTTGCACAGTGAGCCAGAGTGAGAAACCCTCTAGGATAGAGCAGTAGCAGACAAGCATCAATGATCCTTTTATATGTTCACTGGACAAAATCTTGATTTTTATTTTTTCTCAACAGATCTTGTTGACTAAATGCTCACTTTTTGTGGTCATGGCTCAAGCTGAAATGAATGTTGAGTAAGTTTGGATTTTTAGGCAAGGCTCAAAGTATACAGCTGTAAAGCAAGGCAATGCAGAAAAGGGTGATTGTTTTAACCCAATGTCACTGAGAGTCAAAATCACATTTGAAATGAAAATCCAATTAATTGACCAGCCCTACAACAACAGTGCCCATTTTACACAACATTTGACCAGAGGTCCACTACTTCCCACAACACCACAAAAGCCCATCAAGACAGTCTGAATGTCTTCCTTTTGGAGGGACAATATGGAAACAAACATTACACCACCATCAAACACTCAACCTTACAGGGGCTAGTGCAGCCACAGATAAGTTGTTTAGCTGTTTGATTTCTCTGTTAGGTGGCTTATTTATCTAGAGTAGCATTTTACAGCCAGTCTGAGGATTTAAGCCCATGACCCTTGGAGCTGCAACTATGCTGACAGTAAAGAGCTGCAGTGTGAGTGTGGTATTTCTACACTGTCAGGTGAGATCAGTTTACAGTTTAGCAGAGCACTTTTGGAGTTCAGAGCAAACCCTGACATTAAGGATACAAACTAAAACAGTTAGATGTCCAGTTCCTGGGATTTTATTCCAAGTGGGAATACATGGCTGGACTCCCACATGAAAACATTCTCTAATTCTATAAAGTGGACCTTTTGCCTGCTGCTCCTCTTAATGGCAAATGGAAAATATGAGTGGCTTGGTCAAAAACAGTCACATATCCATTAGTAGTACACACACAATGAAATCAAACTGCCTAGAAATTACCAAGGTATCTGCCTATGTTAGGAGCATGAGTGTATCAGTAAAGCAGCACATTCTATCTAGTCTCAGAGTATCAGACTGATCTGTGAGCTCCTGATCAGCCTTTTGAACATTTTGCCTGCTCTACACCAGATTTTTTGTTTTGTTTTGTTCCCACAGCCACGCTTATATGCCTTCACAGCCAAAGGGAGGTTGTTTAATAGGCCAGGAGAAGAGAGTGCCATTTTGTAGCAAGTCTTGGTCACAAAATGGTTGCTACTTGTTAACCATTTAAATGCCAACCACATCTTGTACAGCAAACATGTAGGTACATTGGTTTTGAAGTTTTTGCAGTGACCCAGTAAGCTCAGTCCCTCAGCAGTGGTAGACTGGAAAAGATTAGTAATAAGTAGGATTCATTTGTTGGTAGCACCATCGTTTTTTATTTAGTTGTTTCACTGATGCTTTCAGGGAACCCACTTTTTTTTTTTTTTGGCTTGATCACGTTACGCTATACTGTATGGCTGAGGTATGTAGCTACAAGCAATAGTAATGTCATGAAGGGCAAAGTGGGCATTGAAAGGGTGTATCATTGCCAATAAAATATTTTTGCAGTTTTATTTTGCAATTCAGATCTGTGCCATACTTCTTCCAGAAGAATAAGCCAGTTGTATAAACTAGTGAAATCAAACATGCTTTTTTTTTTTAAAACCACCTCTGATATAAAGCACACAAAGCAACCAGTGAAACATGGAATATGAATGCATTAGGGTAAAATGCTTGTAACTGAGGCTGAAATGGAACTTCACAAACCAGCACTGGTGCCAGATTGGCAAGCTTTGACTTGCATGGATTGTAGCAGCTGGCTTGGTTTACAGGAACATGCTGTTCCCTTAAAGCTTGCATAATGCTTTCCCCTTGCACTTTCCTAAAGTAGCTAAGAGGTACAGTGATGTAAATTAAACTAATTGTATTATTTCACATCTGGGGGGATTGGGAGGGTATTGAACTGTGAATCCTATATTTAAAAAACTAAAAAGTATCATCTGGGTCTGAATCTGCTCACTTGATCTTGATCAGTGACCACTGCCCTAACAAGCCGATGGTTTCAGTGGGTAGTTTCACAACTTATTGAATATGATGTCTGTGTAAGTTCTCAGTCATCCAGGGGATAGTAGTCTCTGGAGCTTGAAAAAAACTTTCTTCTGGACTTTCTTTTGTTTCTTGAAGACGTTTGACATAGAAGAGCCACCTTGACAGGACAAGACTCAGCTGTATATCTGCATCTAAAGGAGAAAGGGCACTCTTTCGAGGATGCCAATGTTCACATTTTGGATCAGGAAGACAGATGGTATAAAAGAGGAGTTAAAGAAGCCATCTATGTCCACTGTGAACAGCCATCACTGAACAGAGGAGGTGGATTATGTCACTAACTATCCCCCGTCTACAATGCAGTCCTGAGGTCCCTCCCCAGGCGCCTCAACCCCCATTCACACCTTTGTTCAAGTGACTTCAATAGGTCACTTGATAGAATGGGGTGAAGTCCCAAATTGGTTTCACCTGAAACCACTGATTGTAATGACCCACGCCTCTTTTCACATCTTAGCACATGTGATTATGCACATGAACAATAGTGGGTCACAACCACTTCCAGGGACTAAGCCCACTGGGTTTAAATACCTCTCCACCTTTTGGTTTGAGAACTGAAGAAGCCTTTTGGATGACCGGTGAAACGTCTTGAAGAAACAAAAAGAGGTCCAGTCACTTTTTTTTTCTTTTCAAGCTCCAGAGACTACTGAATATGATGATCATATTGAAAAATACAGTTCCAATTTGAGTGAAAAAGTTGAACATCAGGGTGGACCTATCTTGTTATCAATAACTCTTTGAGTCTGCGGTGTCCCTTAGTTGCTCAGTTGATTCCACCCCTCACTGATCACCTCACAAAAATGATTCAATTCAATTCAATTTTATTTATATAGCGCCAAATCACAACAAACAGTCGCCTCAAGGCGCTTTGTATTGTGGGTAAAGACCCTACAATAACACAGAGAAAACCCAACAGTCAAAATGACCCCCTATGAGCAAGCACTTGGCGACGGTGGGAAGGAAAAACTCCCTTTTAACAGGAAGAAACCTCCAGCAGAACCAGGCTCAGGGAGGGGCAGTCATCTGCTGCGACCGGTTGGGGCTGAGTGGAGAGAGACAGGACAAAAAACATGCTGTGGAAGAGAGCCAGAGATTAATAATAATGATAAAAGGGAACCATGTATACAGTTCTGTGAAAAGAAAGTACACCCTCTTGCAAGGTTTTACATATCAGCACATAAAAAAATAATTTAGCCCTCGCCAGGTTATAAAATTATTAAAACACAGCTACGGGTAAACAATGGAGTAGAAAAATACCCAAATGAACTTTCACTTATTTAACATATGTAGAAACTTGTTTGCTTGCACCTTGTACCATCATGTTTTGCAGAGATCAGTTTAAATCATAGCTTAACCAAATATATATGTGTGTGTGTGTGTGTGTACCATTGGTACTCTGTAAGCTGTGTAAACAGTGTGTGTACATGAGCTTTTATGCAGGTGTCCCAGTTACCTTGCTATAAGAACTGTCTGTGGAGCTTAGTCAGTCAGACCTCTGCAGCCGTTGGGCAGCAAGAACTCTTGCCCTGTTTGGCCAGACATTATTTTTGACTTGACTTGGGCTCCTACTTTGCCTCTGTGTGTTGATGATTTTGTACAATTATACAAAGTGACTGATATAAAATTTGTTATAATCTTTAATGGATTATTGGGATTTTTTTCATTTGGAATGGTGAAGTTCCACAAAAAAACAGCACGACATATTAAAGCAGTGTGTGGAAAAACTTAAGCACATCCCCACAATTCAGTAGCTCATACAACCACATTTCAGTGTCAATAACCTGAAGTAAGAGTTTATTTTATGACTATAAATTTTTTGCATTGTTGTACAAGAATTTTGCTCCACTCTCCTTTAAATGTGTTTTCAGTTCATTGAGGGTTGCAAGCATTTGTGCACATGCATAGCTCTCTTAAGGTCCTGCCGCAGCATTTCAGTCAGGTTGAGATCTGGATTTTGACTGTGTGATTGTAGCAACAGAATGATTCGCTAATCTGCCTGGGATCGTTCTCCTGTTGTATGACCAAGTTTGGGCCAAGCATTAGCTGTCATGACAGATGACAATGGAATTTTTTGGTATACAGATGAGTTCGTGGTTGACTTAATGAATGTAAGGGACCTAGGTCCTGTGTTTGCAAAACAAGCCCCAATAATCACCCCTCCTCCACTGTGTTTACAATTGGTATGAGGTGTTTGTGCCAATATGCTGTATTTAATTTGGTGTGCATTATGTTCAAACATCTCCACTTTTATTTCCCCAGAGGACATTGTTCCAAAAGGCTTGAAGTTTATTAAGATGCAACTTTGATGTAAACCTTATGCATGCTGTCATGTTTTTAGAGAGAGAGGACTTAATTGGCATCCCTTCCAAACAAACAACCCATACTTGCTCAGTTGTCTTCTAATTGTACGGTCACAAACTATAACATGCTAACCAAGGGCTGTAGAGTCTGAGATGTAGCTCTTGGTTTTTTGCATTTTTTTCTTTTAAATGTGACATTGAGTGAATTGGGTTGGATGGCCAAGATTTGAAAAACCACAACTACTGGTAATACTCAAAATAATGGTAATAATTAACACGGTCTTTTTTTTTTCTCTTCTCTTACAGAAAACTGGAATTAATATCTCTGAGAATTGCATGGCAGCAGACATTTTACCACCAGGTAAAGAAGATTTCAAGTTTTTCAGTGTGTTCTTTTTTTGTCTGAAAATGGTATGTCTTTGTCTTGAGTTCTATTAAATTAACATCTCAAATGATCATCACAAGTATTGGTTTAAAGTGGCAAAGTCAAAGATTCTCTTGAGTGTGTGTTAAGTCTTTGAATAAGACTGCCGATTGGTCATAGATCCTCTGATCCACATATAAAAGGAGCTTTTCATTAGAGTTGGACAGACCATTTGTTCAAGAGAGTGATGCAAGATGTTCTTTATTTAATACTGGCTAAACTGTTTGCTCTCATTTTGAACGTAAAGTTGCCAGTTGTCAAACCAGTTGACACCAGCCATTCCTGGTATGTGTTCCCTCAGTGGTAGCCTAGCTATGTTCTAGCTGTGAGCAATCTCATTCACCTGGCTGTCCACTTGGTCTCTTGTCCTGTTTTTGGACACGCTCCAATTCTCCTTTTTTGAACTACAGTTGGCATCCATATGCCATTAGAAGGTACGCTGCAAGCTGAAGGGTCACTCCAGTCAGACCTTACAGTGGGTGGTTTATGTGCCACTTTGCCTGGCTACAGAGTAGAACAAGGACTACCACTACTAAAACTACCACTAAAATTCCGATCTGTGGTATTAAACCACATTTGCTGTTACCGCTAGTAGACACCTGTGTCACCAATTCAGCCAGTACTTTAAGATTGAGTGGCAACCTCAAAAAGTCTTTAACTTTCCTTAAACCAGTTGCTAATTTGATTTGAGGAAAAACCTCAACAAAATTTTTACCAGGCAGTTCATTGGAAGACAGACTGGCAGTTGCATCTGAAAGAAACGGGTCAAATGAAAGAATATGCTGATAGTTTGTAAACCAACAGTTGTTCATCAGTGATTGTGGCACTGATTAAGTTCTGTCATTGCTATCCTTACCTTATTCATACTAGTCAAAAAAAGATGTGATGTAAAAGTCCAGGAACTAGCATATAAAAATTGAAAACTAACCTGATTTTAAATTTGGAGTCTCCCTTTAAGATAATCTTCTTGTGTATCTCTGGACCTCTTGCAGCACAGCTGCTATTGCTTGCTCAGTGGAAGGCCCATTCTGGCCTCTTGCCTCTGCAATTTGCCATGGACCTAAAATTCACCGGTGTCACACTCATTATGGTGAAATTCAAATGAATATGGTTGTTGTTTTTTGACACAGAGCTAGAGTTAAGTTGAATCACAAAAACCAAGTTTTCCATTTGGCTTCAGGGTTTGGGCTTCCCTGCCAGCTGACTGAAATTGACTGCACTCCACATGACTTTGCAAGCCAAATAGCCCCAGAATTTGATTAAATTAATCTTTGGTTTCAAGAAGGCTAGGTGCCATAGACTGTGGACATATTTGTGAACTCATCTTAACACCTCAAAGTTAGGATTTGTCTGCTGCCATGTTGGTAACCACATTTAGACCAGGGGGTGAAGTGTTTTAACCTAATGCAAGCGCATTTAGCAAGTTCCTTATCTAGTTCACCCTGCACTATTCTTAGAAAACACAAAATCAAAAACATCTGTAAACTGTTTTGATAATCAAATACAGTACCAGTCAAAAGTTTGGACATGCCTTCTCATTCATATGAATGGGTGAGTGTGGCCAAACCTTTGACTGATACTGTATCTAATAGCACAGTTATTCTGCTAGGACCTAGTCACACAGGCCCAGACACCAGTTGGCACAACCCTGGCAACCACTGCTCACCGGGGGAAAATATGTATTGCTCAACCACGTAATGAGTGGTTGCTGGAGATTAATGGTAATTGCTACATGAAATTGGTTGCAGAGAGGTATATGGTGTTGCACCAAATACCACCTTGATTGCTTTTCTGGCAGATTGCTGACCTGTATTTTGCTGACTTGTCACAAGGCACAAGTTTGAAGGTGAATGTTCTGTTTCTGGTTTGCATCCCAATTCTTAAATTTTGGCTGCTGCTCACCAAGTCATTGGCAAGTGTTTGCATGGAAAATGCTGACTTGTTTGCAAACCAGGGGCAATGCAGCAATGTGCTTGCAACCAAAGGAATGACATGGTGGTTTCTGCTACAGCATCTTCTTTGTGACTAATTAAACCTTGCGATAACCAGCAACTGCCAACTGGAATACAAAATTTCCCTTAGCAACCTGAGGTCACCAACGAATCTTGATGGCCTAGGTATAAATAATAAATTGCTTGTTTTGTCTTGCTGGCAGTAACTAAGTGTCAGACCAAGGCTTCTTCTTACCCGACCAGTTGCCTAGCAATGCATGAAACACTTACCCCATCTCTTTCTAAGTCTCAAGTCATGTTTCTTTAAATACCTCTCCTTATGTGGCCACATTCATCCTTCCCTCAATCCTGACAATGTCCCTGACCCTCCTTAGAAGCACCCTTAAAGCAATATGATGCCTCTACTATACATGTCAAGAATGAATAGATGGTATTTGCAAGGTGATGATTGGTACTTGGTGTTTGACAAACGTAATGTTTGGAGTTCTATGCAGAGAGTCCAGTTTTTTTTGTTTTGTTTGTTTTTTTATCATGAGACCAAATAAATTTTTATTTAAAATACTGTGATAAAGTCCAAGTGAGCTGTCATGCCTTTTATTTATAGTTGCTTGCATCTAGCTGCTCTACCATAAAAGGCTGTAAGTGCTGCCTAGATGGTCATCTATTCCACTCATCAACAGTGTCGCTACCTAAAGAATAATACCTGATATAAGGCATTTCAGGTATGCTGATTCCATATCTATAATTTCTCTAGGACATCAGGTTCTTGAGTTATGCACATGTCAATATTTAGCTAATGTATTGCTGTACTGGCGCTTCTCACACAAATGTAGAGTGTGCTAAGATTTTCTAATTGTGAAATTGAACAGAATTGAGCAATAATGTGGGTGATTTGGGGGTGCTGAATCAAAATATGGTCATTAAAATTTGATCAACTAAAGTTTAACTGCCAATATTGAGGATCAACAATGCCAGAATTTTGCAGTTTCTTATAGTGAATGCTTTGATCCATCAATAGATAAAAACAAAGTTTTAGTGCTACATCAAGTGATGAAAAAGTGTTTCTGGGGCAGTCCAAAGTGATGCAAAGCTTAAAGCTGGGATCTTTGATAGGCCCCAAGTCCGTGAGCTTATAAGAGATAAAGATTTTCCATCTAAGCTCAGATCCCTTTAACTAAAAGCATGGGAATCATTTGTTCAGGTGGTACAGAATTTCTTGGGCAACCACAAAGCCACAAACTATGAAGAACTAGGTGAAGACATGCTCATATCATTCAAACGCATTGGTTGCAGAGTGTCACTTAAGATTCACTTCCTTCACTCTCATCTTGACTTCTTTCTACCCAATTTGGGTGATGTGAGCGATGAGCATGATGAAACGTTCCATTAAGATGTCTCTGAAATGGAGACCAGGTACCAGGGGCGCTATAACGCAAACATGATGGGTGACTACTGCTGGTTTTTACAGCGTGAAATTTCCGTGAAGCACAAGTGCAAGAGCAAGTTTTTTTTCACACTTCTGAACTGTTTAGGAAGACTAATTGTGGACTGTATTAGTTTGAGATTCATCATATGATTTGATTTTTGGTATCTGTGTCTTTTTTTTTCACCATTTGTGTGTTCATGGCGTATCCTGACGTGCTAGAGAAATTCTGTTTGCATATTTGGAATCAGCATAACCAAATTAGTAAAAATCAGTTGTTTTTCCTCAGGTAGCAGATAAAAAGTTTTTTTTTTTTGTTTTTTTTTTTGTTTTTTTGTTGACCAGTGTCAAGAATCACTGCATCTGTGCAGAGGACAAGTGACTTTGCAGTGCCCAAAACAGTGACTGGGTTTGGGGCACCTCCCTGACCAAGAATTTTCTTATTTGGTTACTAGGTATAGCCAGACAGCCTACTGAAGGGACTTGGTGGTTCCCAACTTGTGTCCATTTCATTAGATTTCTAAACGATGGACTCATCAAGTTCTA
This sequence comes from Pterophyllum scalare, assembly GCA_024447675.2. Classification (NCBI taxonomy): domain Eukaryota; kingdom Metazoa; phylum Chordata; class Actinopteri; order Cichliformes; family Cichlidae; genus Pterophyllum; species Pterophyllum scalare. The sequence goes on from JAMQGT020013954.1 coordinate 139,418, forward strand.
GACATAGGACTGCCTCAAGAATTATTTGGAGTATCACAGCAGATGTAAATACTTCAAATATAAGAGATTCCACTTTAAGAGGGGGTAAAACAATCTAAAAATATGTCTGTATAGGTTCTCAGTCATCCAGGTCATAGTAGTCTCTGGAGCTTGAAAAAAGTCACACCTTAAGGCAAAAACTGGTTCATCCCAAGTACAAGCCCCCAAACACAAGATCAGCAATGTAGTGTATGCTGTCCCGTGCAGTGAAGAGTGCTCGGACCTCTACATTGGAGAAACCAAACAGCCTCTTCACAAACAAATGGCACAACACAGAAGAGCCACCTCGACAGACTCATCTGGAGGAGAAAGGGCACTCTTTTGAGCATGCCAGTGTTCACATTTTTGGACAGGGAAGACAGATGGTTTGAAAGAGGAGTAAAAGAAGCCGTCTATGTCTACTGTGAACCACCATCATTGAACAGAGGAGGTGGATTATGTCACCAACTTTCTCTCGCTTACAGTGTTGTCCCGAGCTCCCTTCTCAGATGTCTCAACCCCCATTCACACCTTTGTTCAAGTAACCTCAATAGGTCACATGAAACAATTGAGCGAAGTCCTAAATTGATTTAATCTGAAACCACTGATTGTAATGATTATGCACATGAACAATAGAGGGTCATAACCAACTCCAGGGGACTACACCCACAGGGGTTTAAATACCTGGGGGTCTCCACCATTTGGTTTTGAGAACTGAAGAAGCCTTTCAGATGAGGTGAAACGTCTTCAAGAAGGAAAAACCAAAGTCCAGTCTCCTTTTTTCAAGCCTTTAAAATGTAATCTACATTAACAACAGAAGAGCAGGGTTCTAGCCAGAAAAAAAAAAAATCAGCCCAGCACACGTGTTTGTTGTGGTGTGGGGCTCATTAGCATCAGCTTGCTTAGCTTGCCCCCCCCCAGTTTCATGCTGGTCTCTATTTTACCCTGCAAAAAAAGGCATGAACAGGACTGTCACAAGAGAGCGCATGCACACTGTGAACAAAACTGGCTTTGCTTGAATGTAGATTGCAAATTGCAGTGAAATAATACCGTAGTGCAACAATCTAGCCAGAGGAAAAAAAAATTAGTAGTGCATGCCCATTTGCTAATTGCATTGACATAACAGTTCCAATAGATATTAAACCTGTGAAATTCCCAGCCCGGCGCAAGATGGCCTCAATATGGCACAGCGCTGGGCAATCAACATCTGGCTAGAACTCTGGAAGAGTGAAAGGGATTTAATGCATTGCATTTTAAGAGGTTTTCTGCAGCTTGGAAATATTGAGTAATCAAAATAATTCATGTCATTTTTATGCAGGTTTCCAGTCAGATGTAATTCGCATAGTCCCTGTATAGTCCCTGCATGTCCAAAATAAGGTGAGAGATACTTTTTTCATTTTTTTTTATGCATGCTTTTGGTGGTAACTTGCCTTTTATTCATTTTTTGTTTCTGTGTTTTCAGGATTGGCTACAATAAGCCTTAGTTACCATTCCTTACTGAGGATGGCTCATGGGTGGGATTCATATTTCCATAACACCCCACCTCTACCATCAGATTCAGGGGCTTTGAGAAGGACATCAGAGCCAGATGGACATCTTTCCCATCATATAGAGGACTTCACCGGACATCATGATTTTGCTGGCACTGGCACTTTGCATGAAGCCCCTGTATTTAACTCAGACTTCAACACGAACTATTGCTCAGATCCCAATGTTGTGAATTCCAGGTCAGACTATGTTTATCAAAGATACTGTGGTGAAACACCGTGGCAAGCTGACGGAGAACAAATAGGAAAGGATTACTTGCAAAGATGTGGAAATGGTAATATTCCAGATTTTGCCACAGAAGGATTACAGACCTCCGACTCTTTTCCATCATCTTTTGGAACAGACTTTCAAGGACTTAAGGAAGATTATGAAATGCCAAGTACATCATTTCTTGAGAACTACTCAGATGTCAGCAGCTGCTCTGATGCAGATGCTGGTGAAACAAGGCCTCCTTGTAAATTCATGGCAAATAAATCCTATACAAGTCCTAAAACTGATAGTCCCGAAAAACACAGCTCATCAGCATGGTTTTTTACTCATACGGATAATATGACTTTTCCAGCTGAGAGTTTGTGTTCAGATATGTCAGAGACTGATGTAATCTTGTCGTCAGATGTGAAGGCACAAGAAAACATAGTGTCTGCACAGAACAGTTTGGAAAGTTTAGAAAAAACATCATATGCAGGACGTGATCAGTCCTCTCCTACCTCCTATATGAAGACAACTACAGAGAGCAAAACTGAGCTTGAAATAAGTGATTATGGTGATTTCCAAGATGAGAAACAAAAGAAGGATGTGGCAAGAGAGCTTACACAAGCTCATTCAGACCTCTTGGTAAGTGGCCATGAAAACTTTGGAGATGGAATAGATGAGTATCCTGACAGCAATGAGGAAAAGCAGATCACTTCAGCTGCTCCAAGTATCATAAGTACATTTAAATATGATCAAGATCCCATCAATGAAAATACATCCCAAAAGGAAATGAAGGAACTGTTGAACCAAAAAAATGAGGGACTTGATCATTCAAATTCCACAGATGGTCAAAATGGAAATATGAGTGAACATGTGCAGAACAATAGTGAGGCCTTTAAAGTGGAGATTAAAGAATCAGGTTCACTGGAAAATGAAGTTTCAGATGAGCATAAATCCTCAATTCCCAATTCGACCACATGTCGTGAAAATATGGATGCTGACTGTCGAAAGAAAGAAATTCAGACAGATACCTTGAAATCTTTCAAGGCACCAACTACTGAGACATCCAATTCTAATGCTATCACACAGGAACTATGGGAATGCACAAAGTCCAGTCATAATGTTGAATCCAGCTCGTTATCTAAACACAAGTCTGATGAAAGTACAGCTCAGAGTGAAGTTTGTAGAAGCCTTGATGAGCTGAGTGATACCAGTGTTGCAAGGCTTCCAGAACCCTGCTTGCTGCTAAAGAGCTCCAGCAAAGACATACATTTCAGTGTAGATGAAGAACAAGCAAGTCCAGGAGGGAAGTCAGATACTGAGACTTCTCCTGATCCAGGATGTAGTGGCCTAGGGGACACTAATGACAATTTATCTATGGACACTAGAGATAAGAACAAGCAAGTTGTGGGCATTCATGTAGAGTCTTGCTTACAGTTGAACAGCTCAAGCATGGTTGCAAATCCCCATCTAGATACAGAACTGGCAAGTGCAGTAGAAAAGACAAAGACGACTCTTTCTCCAGATCCAAATTGTAGTCACCCCATTGTCAGTAATGAAGGTCTTTCTAGAAATACTAGAGACATGAACAACTCCAGTGTTGCCACTCATCCAGTCTCCTCCTCACAACCACAGACCTCTAGCACAGACACAAATGACTCTCTAGAAATGGAAGACACAAGTCAATTGAAAAAGAGAAACCTAACTGCTTTCCCAGATCAAAGTCACAGTGAGCTCAGTGTTACCAGTGACAGTCTTTCTATTGATACCCGTGACAAGAACAGGCAAAGTGTTGATAGTCATTCAGAATCCTGTTTGCAGCCAAAGAACTTAAACATGGACACACATTCCTGCCCAGAAAGGACACAGACAACTCCACAAGAGAAGAAACCCTCAGTCTCTTCTCCAGATCAAGACTGTAGTGGAGCTAGTGTCACTATTAACAGTGACAATTTCAGTGTTACTGGTCATTCAGAATCTTCCTTTCAGCTAAAGCGCTTAAACACAGACATTCATCCCTCTATAGAAATGGAGCCCACAAGTCAATCTGAAAAGAAAAACCCAACCTCTTCTCCAGATCGAGATTGTAGCAGCTCTAGTGCAACCAGTGAAAGTCCTGCCATTGATGTTATTGACAAGAACAAGCAAAGTGTTGCTGCTAACTCAGAATCCTCCCTTCAGTTAGAGAGCTTAAACACAGGCATAAATTGTTCTCTAGAAATGGAAATTGCAAGTCAAGCAGAGAAGGAAATGCACACATCCCCTCCAGATCAAGATTGTAATAGTCCCAGCATTACTAGGGACAAGAACAAGCAAAATGTTCCTAGTATTTCAAAATCCTGCTTAAAATCAGACATATGTCCATCTGCAGAACTGGAAATCACAACCTCCTCCCCCGATCAAGATAGTGTTATCCCCAGTGTAACCAGTGACAGTCTTTCTATTGACACTAGTGATGAGAACAAGCAAAGTGTTGCTGCTAATCCAGTATCCTCCCCACGGACAGAGAGCTCAATCACAGACATGCATGTCTATGTAGATAAGGAATGGATAGGTCCAGCTGACAGGACAAGAACAACCTCTTCCACATATCCAGAATGTACAAGCCACGTGGTGACAAGTGACTGTAACAAGCAAAGTGTTTCTAATAGTTTAGAATCCTTCTCGCAACCAAAACCTTCAACCACCAATATACATTCTTCAGATTGTACAAGTTCAGAAATTAATGCAAAAACAACCTGTTGTCCAGATCCGCAACAACTACTACATAAAAGTCCAGTAAGCCAAGAACCTCTGAGTCTTAGTGAAGATTGGTCTGAAAATGCTAGAGACTCATTTGAAGACATGGACTTTTCCACAGAGGACCAATCAGACATGCTGTATGGTGAACCTTTGTCTAGAGATGACTCCTCATGTGACACCAATGAAACAAAACTTCAATATAAAGAAGCATTTGATGCCAGAACTGATGGGGACAGCATGGACCATTCAGGATGGCAAGCACCTCAACTAAGATCTGCAGCAAAAATGAGAAAATTGCTGCAACCTGTTGTAATATTGAAGACCTTGGAGTCGACAAATGGAATGAGTGACACATATTACTGTGCGCGCTGTAAACACAAAACTTGCAGCACAGATCATCTAATTGAACACTACCATTCTTGCCATTCAGTGCACAATTTTGACTTTTGCAAAACTTGCAATCTCTATCTTTTGAGAAAAGAACAAGCTGGGAAACATTTGTGTGGTGGATTTAAAGACCGGTCTCCGCATCCTTCAGATTCTAGTCAACAGAAAACAGGAAATCGCTTTGGCCACCACAGGTGTGATAGGTGCGGACTGATATTTTCAAAAATAATGCATTATATCAAGCACATGCGAACTCATACTGGGAAAACGCCATTTAGATGTAATGGCTGTGGTGCTTATTTTGCACAAGGTGGTAGCCTGCAAAGACACAAGCGCATACCTGGTAGATGCAAGCAATCCAAGCCTCCAGTTGAAAATCCTGAAGTCGCTGCCAGCCAAACTACCACGCCAAAACAAAAGGATGTGGTGCAAAGTGACACAAATATGTTGAAATGTTTTGTAAAGCTTTTTGACATCTCCAAGACAAATCTGTGTGGATTATGTGGAAAAAGCTTTTCGACTGCAGAAAAGGTTAAAAAGCATCTCTATAAAGTACACCATGGAAGGGGTAGAGCAGTTTCATTAAACCCAAGTCCTACAACAGTCAGTGAGACTGCTGAAAATCAGGAGAAAACTGAAGATGGGGAGAATGGCATAACAGGAAAATTTAAATGTCCCCTATGCCCACGGCTTTTCAAGTACTCCTACAACAGGGCTCGACATTTGCGTGACTGTGTTAGAGATGCTATATATGGTGGCAAGGAAAAGGTTGATGGTAAATATCGGTGTCCCTTGTGCCACACTACATTCACTTTACCATGCAACCGATATAGGCATATTAAAACAAACTGCCTCAAAGAATTTCTTAATCGGCTTGCAAAAGAGAAGGCAAAACTGAGGTCAAAGGTTGAGAAAGAAACAATGGGAAATGAGCAGAAACCACAAACAAAGGAAAAAGAACAGAAAAAACAAGTACCTCCAGCTTTGACAGCCCCCAGGTCTGCACCACGTTACAAATGCAATCTCTGTCCTGCAGTTTTCTGTCATGCTTCTGGAAAGTACAGACATATGAAGAAGCACGAGTTGTTTAAACTCACGGGGAAAATTATCAAGTACAGGAATTCCATTTTCTCTATCAAGTCTAAACAGGAAACTTTAAGTAGTGCACCTAATGAAGAAAATAAGGATAACTTGAACTCAGCTGACGCAAAGAACAGTCTTTCCTTGAACTGTCGCTTTTGTGGTAAATATTTCAGCTCATCGCAGTCACTGAAGAAACACGAACACAATCACCGTGGAGAAAGACCGTACCGCTGTCTGGAATGTGGAAAGGGATTCAAGAAGCGGTCCCATCTGATTGGTCACAAAATTGTTCACCAGAGGAGGATACAGTGCACTGTCTGCAAAAAGATTCTACCAACTATTGGAGAACTGATCCAGCACAGAAGTTCACATCTTAAAAGGGGAACACTTCAATGCCCAGACTGTACTATGCAGTTTCAGCATCCTGCACATCTCCTCAGACATCTTAAAACTCACAAAAATAGAGAAGACAAGGCACTTCATCTTGAAGCGACAACAGAATCAAAGCATCAGCAGTCCTTGGAACCTGTGAAAGAACAGGATGAACCAAAGCAGATACAATGTTCCTTATGTAAAGAGATATTTGATGATGCCCAAGTACTAAGAAAACATTGCCTCACCCATATATCAGGATCCTCTTCAAACCAGTGTCCATTTTGCAAAAGAAATTTCAATAATCGCCGCTATTTGCTGCGCCATATGAGCATTCACACTGGGGACAAACCCTTCTCCTGCCCCACCTGTGGAAAACAGTTTTACCGTAACATATGCCTTCAAATTCACAGTCAGAAGTGTTCAGCACCTCAAACCAGAGATCTTGAGCCCGAAACAAAGACAAAGAGACAATATCCGTGTCCCTATTGTCCACGGACATTTTGTAAAAAAGACCGCTGGAAAAATCATCAACATGCCCACAAAATAAATTCTGTGCATCCATGCTCAAGATGTGGGCAGTACTACGGACCTAATAAAATGAAACAACATCAGAGGAACTGTGAGGAGACAACAGCGCTCAGTACTCCTGACAGCAGTTTTAGCAAAATCATTCTAAGGACAAGCCAAGATGCTCCCAAAATGCCCTTACAGTCCAATACAACCAATTTGTTTCAGTTTAAATGCCCTTACTGTAGCCAGAGATTCAGGTTCAGGTCATTATTCTTGAGACATCTGGTGTCTCATACTGGTGTGCAGCCATACGCATGTATGCACTGTGGTCAGAGATACAGATCACAGACATTGTGTTTGCAGCATGAAGCGTTCTGTGATGGCATTAACAAAGATGGACTATCTAAACTTAAAAGCACTTCTGCACTAAAAGAGCCAAACACTCCTGCTCCCATAGTGGCAGAACAGAATTCCAAAGCAGATGGTGAGACTGAGTACAAGTGCAAATTCTGCACCAAGACCTTCATGAAACCACGATACCTGAGACGTCACATTCTGACACACAATGAAGTAAAGCCATATCGCTGTAAAGCCTGTGATAGCTGCTTTTCAAGGTATGATCACCTAAAAGTACATCAGACTCGCTGTAAAGGTAAAAAAACACGATTGGAGGTCCGTATTCCCAAAATCAGTTTAGAAGATGTTGGCAAAGGTTGGCAAAATAAGTTTGGCCTCGAGAGTGCTAAGAAGCAGGAGACATTTGAGTGTGAGGTCTGTTCAAGAAGCTACTCAACTCAGTCTAAGCTTTCCAGACATTTCACCATGTTCCATGCGACAAAGTTATTCAAGTGCACACGCTGTGGCTCGGCATTCGCTCATGAAAAATCTCTGAAAAAGCACAAAAAGCTGAGAAGGTGCAGAAAGGTCTTAAGGGAAAAAAATGCTTCTCTACTGCACGGAACCAGTCCTTCAGCAGAAAATATAACAGGATCTCTTGATAGGATGAAAAGTCATATGCTGAGGAGGATCCAGCCTTGTTTTAACAAGAAGTATAAATATGTATGTGGTTATTGCCCTCGTGCTTTCGGAAACACCTGGCAGTTGCGTGTGCACACCCGCCTGCACACTGGAGAAAAGCCATATTCCTGTGATTATTGCGGTGAGAGATTTATAAGGAAGGATTATGTGCAACGTCATTTTGTGAAGTGCCCCAAGAAACCCTTGCAAAGTACTGTTCTCTGTGACCTATGTGGTGGATTTTTCTCTGCGGGCAAGCTTGAAAATCACAAGAAAGGTTGTGGGTTAACAACCTCACCAGTGTCAGCGGTTTACCAAAGCCAGCAGTCAGCCTCTCAAACCCCACCAAAAGGCTTTTCTTGTGCATACTGCAGCTCCCGTTTTTTGCTTTTCTCACAGCTCCAAGAGCATTTTTTGAGCACACACAAGCTGGAAACAATGACTCAACCAGTGTCAACTGCCCCCCTACAGCAGCTTCTTTCAGACATCAAAGAAGAGCCTGTAGATGAGAGTTGTGATGAACGGCTTAGTGACAATTCTAATTTAACATGTAAACTAGATAGAGCTCTTAATATTGAGCCTCCCAAACAGTTTTTCTGTCAAGACTGTAATATGACCTTTGTGAATAAAGCTGGACTCAGTGGTCATCTGCGTACACATGCAGTGGGCCGTCCTTTTAACTGTAAATCCTGCAATAAAGGATTCTGGAATAAAAGTCTCCTTCGAAATCACTACAGGAAGTGTAGAAATGGACGCATTCCAAACCAGCAGTTGGAAACACCGCTAAAAGCAAACTTTGATTTTGCGCTTAATGACTCTGCTTTTGTGTTTGGAGAAGACTCCAAAACAAATATCACTGGAGTTTCTTGCAAAGATGAACTAATGGACAACGCCACAATAAATTCGGAAGGAAATGAGGAACAAAGCACCTCAAGTAAAGAGAAGAAAACCGTGCAGTATCAATGTTCAGAATGTGAAATGAGCTTCACAGATGGCTTAGTGCTCATCAGTCACCTTGAAGACCACGGAAGACAGGAACAAGAGAAAAAGCGCAATACGTGTGTTAAGTGTGGGCGGGTGTGCACTAGTCAAGGAAACTTGGAAAAGCACATGAGGATGCATGCAACTGATCAGAAATACTCTTGCCCCGACTGTTCTATGCTGTTTTATACCATGTCTGATCTTGAAGTCCACAGAACAAGTCACGATCCAAACAGGCCATATACTTGCAAATTGTGCAATCAGCGGTTTTGGACAAGACCATCTTTATGCAGCCATTACAGGGAAGCTCATGAAGATGATGTATTTAGTTGTCGATTCTGCAGCAAATCGTATGCAGTAAAAAAATCACTAGCAAGACACTATAAAAAGTGGCATCCAAAACAGTATAAGGATCTCGGAGCTGCTGTGAAGGAAAAGGGCAGCAGTGAACAACAGTCGAGCAGTCAAGTGAGTACAACTGGTGACAGCGATGAGGATGAAAATAACGGCAGTGAGGACAGCGACTCAGATTCTGCACCATACTTCCCGTGCCACGTGTGCGGAAAGACCTTCCCAACATCCGAAAGCCTGGAAGATCACCAGCTCTGTCACCTGGGTGAAAAACCGCATGAATGTGAACAATGCGGTAAATGCTTTTTCCATTCATCTCAGCTGCAGCAGCATCAGCGAATGCACAAGTCTGAGTTTCAGTGTCAGACGTGTGGCAGAGGGTTTGTGTCTCTCTTTGCTCTGCGTAAACACAAGCACAATCACGGTAAAAATCGTTCACTTCGTTGTTCCAAGTGTAACATCTTCTTCACAGGACCCTCACAGTTAGCAGAGCACATGTCTATTCACCGTGAGGAGAATTTCCCGTGTGATATTTGCAATCGTGTGTTTCTGTCCAAGAGTAGCCGAGCTGAGCACTGGAAAACCCACTCCACATCAAGTGACCATTTTTCACCTTCACTGTCAAGGGGAGAATGTGACCAGCCTGCCTCACGCTCTGAAAGCTCATTCATATTCACCTCAGAGCTTAAATATCGCTGCGGTGTTTGTAGTGAGCGCTTCAGAGATCCAGAGGAGCTCTCGGAGCACGGCTGCATGGAAGCCAAAGAGCGGCCATACTATTGCACAGACTGCGATAAACATTTTCTTCATGCATCTCACCTGAAAAAGCACAGGAACACCCATCAACACTCATGGTCCAATCGTGAATATTCCTGTAATCAATGCAACTGTAGCTTCGCCTCCTCTCAGCTCTTCTTGTGCCATCTTAAGAGCCATGTTGGCACTGCAGCAGAAATTAAACGTGAAATTAAAGATGAAGATGACGAACCTTCACATGGCTTCATATGCCCAGTTTGCAACCAGCATTTTGCTCGTGCCATGGAACTGATTTATCATTTCCCCATGCATCCTGATGGTACAATGGAAAAAATCAAATTTGCCACTGGAAGCAAGCTTAAAGAACATGAGCAGCATAATCTGACCTCAGCTGCTGAATATGAATGTACTGAGTGTGAGCAGAGCTTTTTGGGGGAAGTTGCTTTCCGCCAGCATAAGTGTTCCCATCAACAGCGGGCAATAAAAACAGAATACTCAAATTCATCCACTAAAAAATCCAGCCCAACATATTTTCAAGCAGCAGGAGAGGAGGAGGAGGAGGAGGAGGAAGAGGTTGATGTTACGGGAGATGACTTGTACAACTGTCTTGTTTGTTCAATGCGGTTCACCTCTAAAAACGTCCTCTTGGAGCATCAAAATAAAGAACATCCAAATGAGAAGCCGTTCACATGCGACCTTTGTGGAAAAACATTCGCCAGGAGGCGATACCTTGAGAGAGCACGAGCGTAGGCATCGCCAAAAAGCTCAAAACGAAACTCAATCGGCCGAGCGCAATTTCAGATGTTCCCAATGTCAAACCAAATTCACAACAGCACAAGATCTGTCTTTGCATATGAGAAAGCATGCTGAAAAAGAAGTTGGAGAGTACCGCTGTGACATGTGCTACAAGTCATTTAGCCAGTGGTCTCTTCTTAAGCAACACCAAGAAAGTCACGTTGGCGAGGTTGTGTATGAATGCACAGAATGTGACAAAGCCTTTGCTTTTCCTCACCTGCTGGAGGAACATCAACAGACTCATTCAGCATCCTCTGAGTAACAGTTCCTAAATACCACATACCTTAACTTCCTAACTGTAACTAGAGTATCTTCAAACCCTGTTCATGCCTTACATCTGACAGTGTACCTCCACTTGTACTCGATATTTAGAACCACTTTGTATTTGTTTTTTCTTGTGCATACTTGGAAAGCACTTGGCTCTAAGAGACTTAGCTCCTCTGTAATGGAGAGTCTTCTTCTGAGTTTTTATTCACATTGTATATATTTTTAGTTCTGATGTTGGGATTTGTATACAATAAATAAGCAACATAGTTTCTTGACAGTATTTGTAAAATTGTCAAAAGCAGTTTAATATTCTGTTTAAAGAGAAAAAAGCATGACAGAATTATGTCTTGGTTAAAGACTTCATTTCTGATCATTTTTTTTATGTTTGGCATATATTTTGAAATAGTTTTAAACGGTTTTTGTCTGTATGTAAAGTAGACTTTACATTGGTCATTTTAATCCATTGATATTTTGTATGGTATGATCATTCATGTACGATATATAATTTTGTAATTTTTAGTTTCTTTTCCTTTGTTTGTCAAAGGGTGCTTTTTTGATAAAGAGAAATATCTTGTACATTCAAAAGATATTGAATTTTCTTTCCACAACTTAAAAAATGTTACTTTTGAGAAACATGAGTTGATGCATTTAAATATGGAGTAAAGTCAACAAGAAAAGCTGTCTGTGTCATGTTTGGATTTGTTTGCTTTAGAGGAAAACTAGCAGAATGGAAGCTGTGAACCTGTTGACTTGTCAGGAAAAAGGTCTAATTTAACAGGGACTCCTGATTGGAGGAATTCAACCAAAATTAAAACTATCATAATTGGGCTACTTGCGGTCAGTAACAAAACTGGTACATGGACCCTTTTGTGTTTGCCAATTTTACAACCTGTGCAAAAGAAAGCAGGAGGATATTAATATCTAGGCATCCGTTTATTACCCTTTGTACGTTTTGGCTGTATGTATCAGAAGTGGGGCGTAAACAACATGGAGGATTTCAGGCTGCTAATGCAGCCTTTTTCTCATGTCTGTTTAGCTTAGACTGATCATGTGATCATATTGTGCTGTGTGATTGGTTATACCTACTTGACCATTATTGACTGAAATGGAGAAAGTGGGGATTCCCCATATTTAGCAACTGACCTAGGTCACTGAACAGCCAGCAGCTGAGAAACTGGGGAATCTTCCCAGTTTCCAGGAAGTTTCTAGGTAATGAGCCAGTTTATAGTAACAGTTTCAACTTCTGCCAACTTCTGATTGGCTGAGGATTGTCTAACATGTTGGAAAGCAATGACTCATGGCTATAAATAGTACAGACTATGACTCATTGAGCCATAAAGCCATACCTACTGCTCAGCAATATTGCTCAAACATAAAAAGCATTGTTGCCTTATTAGTATAGTGATGTTATACATAATGCATTAATATCAGCAGATTGTGTAGTATGGGTGCATTATGTAGTAATATTCCTGTAATCACATAAGTATAATATGTGAATACCTTTTAAGTATACATAATGGCTTATTGTTATAGAATATACAAATAGAAAGACATTATGTCGTATACACCCTTGTATAGTGTGCAGTGTGCAATTTCTCTAATTTGTTTACCATGGAAATTTTTTGCATCTCTTTTAGGATGTGGTTACCAAAATGTATTTGTAGAAATGATAAAGATAATCACAGAATATGAATCGCTTACAGAATGCTTACAATTATTTTAATGAGTATTGTTAATATTGAAAATATATTTTTGCTGGAATATGTGTTATATTTTTACTAACCCAGGGGTGACTAAAAGTATTTGGGTAACAGTTTAGGGCAAGGCCTCCAAATTAGGGCAAAATAGTTTTGCAGAGGGTAGTAGGATGTCTACTGAACTATTTATTTAGTTATGAGACAGAGCTGTAACGTTACCTGACTTTTACATTTACTCTATATTTTCATTAATCGTAGGAGGATCCCCATCACTGGTGGATCTTGTTTCACATAAAGTTAACTAGACTTTCCTTTTCTGAAAACTCTTGGTCTCAGTTCATACACATCTGACACAGCTTCAGAACACTGAAATTAAGTTTGTTTTTTTCTAACAATTTGCTAACAGGGGTGTGAGGTGTAATAGAGCAAGTAATACCTTTGGTTTCAGGCACATCTGGATGGACCACACACACACACATATTCCTAATTACTTATCTAATTCTCACCTATGGCCTCCAAAATTGTTCTTGTTTATGGTGGGTCAGGATTTAGATCTGAGTGTCTGCTTTTCAGAAGGTCTGTGTTCAATCCCCGAGTTCCTGCACTCCATGTTTTGAAGTGACTGTAGGTAGAGATGCACCCTAAATATCCCCTAATGTGGGTTTGCTTATGTGCACGAGAGTTAAAATAGTGTCTATGGATGATGCTTGAACTGTTAAAAAGTGCATTGAGTGCTGGGTAATAGCAAAAAAAGTGCTATAAAAATAACAGTTCATTTATGGAGAGGGCAAAAACGCCTGGACTGAAAAAACTATAGAAGATTAGCAGATGCTGGATAGATCATGGGTTTGATACTGTTGTAATTTAACTGATCCCTACTGGATGTGCATGTTCTTTTGAACGAAAAGGATTCAGACAACAACGGAATAAAAATCAATAACTTGAATTTAATCGGCCAAAATCACACAAGGTACAGACCGGTCTGGGTGAGACTTTAAACCTATCTGAGCTAATACAGAAACTGGTTCAGGGCATGACGTCTGAACCCCTCTCTGGCTAGACCCAGACATATAATTTTTGTTATCTCATTTTATTACATCATTGAAAGTATCTGGAATATGCAAGGGTGGTTCAAGCTGGTTCCCAACAGCTGGTGGTTCTGGGGGTCCTTGGATGTTCCCCTTATCCTTCTGTTTGTCTCCTCAGGCGCCCGAGCCGACCTTTGCCACTCTGGCCAGCAGATTTCTGGAATCTGTTATGATAAACACAGAGACACCGAAGGCCTAGCCTGTCCTTGCTACTGAACCAAACAAAATGTACTTGTCCTCTGATGATTAGCAAGACTTCCTTCATTTCTCTCCTTTAAAACATTCAATCAGGAAAGGCAGAAATGCATAAAATGATTATATTTGCGATGTTCATAAAATTACTTCCTTCAATACTCAACTTAGGGTTCAAGTGTTGGATTGCTAATCTTACTAATTAGTGCAGTCAGATTAGTAAGGATTAAAGGTTTTATTGTCATTCCAACACATGTATTTACATGAGGTGTAACAAAATTTGTACTCAGGTCAGTTAAAGCCAAGAAGAGTGAGAACACAAGAGCTATATATATATACAAAAAAATAAGGAATACAACACATTTACAGTGCAAATTAAGTAAAAATAAGAAAATAACAGATTTCAAGCTTCAAAATGGTGGCTAGTCCAAAAAGAAAAAAACATGGTTTCACATGTCTGTTAGCTTTGGCTGGGAGCAGCAGATATGACAAAGCACCACCAGAGTTCAATGCTGTTACAGCCTCTGGGAAGAAGCTGTTCCTCAGTCTGGTGGTTCTGCTTTTAATGCTCCACAGCCTCCTGCCTGAGGGGAGGGGGGCAAACAGTGTGTGTGTGTGTGTGTGTGTGTGTGTGTGTGTGCTGGGTGAGTAGGGTCTTTCAAGACACAGGAGGCCCTTTTTTAGATGTCTGTGGTGGTGGGGAGGCTGCAGCCAACAATTCTCTGTGCAGTTTTCATCAACCTCAGCAGAGCCACCTTCTCTGCCACAGAGCAGCTGTCAAGCCACACAGTGATGCAGGAGCACAGGACATTCTCCACCACAAATCAGTAGAATAAGTTTTAAGACTGACCTCCCATGTTCAGCATGTTCTCAGCCTCCTGAGAAAGTACAGGTACTGGTGTGACTTCTTAAGCAGGAAGGAAGTGTTCTGGGCTCCAGCTAAGGTCAGAGCCACAACACCAAATGCTCAAGCCAAGTGCTGCAAGTTTTTCCACCAGAGTCTGTGGAATTATCATTAAGTCCGAGAAGAGCAGATGTATATATAGCCTAAGTGAAAAACTGCCAAAAAGTGCTTTAATTTTTGGGATACCTCCACCGAGGCAGAACTAAACCCAACCATGATTTTCCTCTAAGGTCTCCTCTATATGAAATGGATTCTTGGACAAAAATATTTTACTGCCAAGATGGTTAAACTGATAGAAATTGTTATACACCCCAAAACTAAAAAAAGAGCTCAAGTATAGCCTGTCCACATGGAGGTTAACACAAAAAAACTGATGTAGATTAATAACACAAAGCCTGAAAGCTTTCAGAATAGACATGTATGTAGTCAGGGCTTTGCTTTACCCACTAGAAAAACAACTGGATGTGAATATCTTAAAGTATGGGGTAGCTAGAGACCTTGGAACACATACCTAAAATAGGCAGACACGGAAAAAAAAATATCTATGCAAAATGGTTTCATTTACTTTGGGATTGCTTTCCCAGAGATTGTCTTAGAAACACATATGATGGCTTGTTGGAAAGGCGAGGTTGTGCTGGAATTCCATCAATATCAAATATGTAAATGTCAGCCTGCATAATCAGGGTGTCAGCGTCACTCAATGCATGAAGTGCCCAACTGAAGAAAGTGAAGTATTGAGAAAATTGAGTCTCCCATGCAAAACATTATGCTGCATGTATTGTCATATAACACGTGACTTTGAATTAATGTGCTTGTTTTCTAATACAGCAATACAAACATGTAAATGTACCATGCATAGTCATTTAAAAGTTTGCAACGCTGCCATTGCTATCGCATCCCGTGTGTTGGGTTTCGCCCCAGCGAGTAACTGCTTGCTGTCATTTGCACGCTCCCCGTGTGTCGAGCCCATTAGAGTGATCCATCGCTAACCGGAATGATGCTTTATTACAACTTTGTCAGTGAATGAAGTGGAGATTAGCCTCCAAAATACGACACTGGTGGCAGGCTGCACCATCATTAAACAACATAACGCAGAGAAAGAAAGAAGATGCCACCGGTTACACAGGCATTCACACCTTACTTTAAGTGCCTCAATAGATCACATGACAGGGTGGAGCAAGATCACAACAGTTTGACCCCGAAACCCCTGGTGGCATCGAAACTCCAGGCCTTTTTTCATACCTTGGTTCATGTGATGATGCACATAATTAAAAGTGGGTCAATAACCACATGCCGCAACCAGTTAGGAGTGAGAGGAGGAAGACAGGATAAAAACATGCGGTGGAAGAGGCCAGAGATCAATAATAACTAATGATTAAATGTAGAGTAGTGTTTAAACACACAGTGAAAAGAGGTGAATGAAAAGCAAACAGTGCATCATACAAACCCCTCAGCATCCCAAGCCTATTGCAGCATAACTAGGGGTTGGTTCAGGATAATCTGTTCCAGCCCTAACTATAAGCTTTTTCAAAAAGAAAAGTTTTAAGCCTAATCTTAAAAACAGACAGGGTAATTTCTGCTGTTAGCTACCGAAACGGATCGCTCTGGGTAGTAACAGTGTGGCCATTAGCACTAGTAAGCAGTCGCTCAGTGCTAGGAAATGCCCTAGTTCAGCTGTAGGAATCTGGCACTTATGTGAGAGTTATGTTCTTTGATTTTCAAGCACATTCAATGCCATCCAACCAAATTTACTCAAAGACAAGCTCACAGAGATGGGTGCAGATTCTTCCTTTGTTTCCTGGATCACAGACTTCGTGACAGAAAGACCACAGTTTGTCCGAATGGGGAACTGTGATTCTGGGACATTAACAAGCAGCACGGGGCTCCACAGGGAGCTGTCCTGGCTCCGTTCCTTTATCGCATTGTATTCAGCGACTGGAGTCACAAAAACCACCTCATACTGAACACCTCTATGATGAAGGAAATTATAATAGATTTCTGAAGATTAAGGCCCCCTTACAGTCATGTGAAGGTTTGTGGGGTGGACATAGAGGTGGTAACAAAATATAAATATCTAGGTGTCCACCTGAGATAACAAACCAGACTAGTCCCTAAATACTGACAAACTATACAAAAAGGGGCCGAAGCCAGCTCTTTTTGTTGAGAAAACTAAGATCTCTCGACATCTGCAGTAAAATGCTAAAAATATAATTTTTGTTCTTGTTCTATATCTTGCTCTTAGAATATAATAATTCTCTTGTGGTTCTGAATTTGTCTTCCTTACTTGCTTGATGAAAAGGGTGGAGTGCCCTCTCCGGCTCAGGGATGAGTTCCTACCCCAATGTGGAGGAGTTCAAGTATCTCGGGGTCTTGTTTCACGAGTGACGGGAAGGAAGCGGGACATCGGCCGCGGCTGGGGCTGCTTGTGGGTGGTTCAGGCCAAAAAAAA